>CM076579.1:228730795-228812021 GCA_034641835.2 Pinus albicaulis
ACAGTGACCAAAAATAAAGTGAAAATTAGAGCAGGTTGACTCCTGTTTTATTTATGGAAAGTTTATTGTGATTATATAAATTTAGAATTAATTCATGTTATCTTCAGATATATTTGATGGATCTCTGTAGTTTTCTTTTTTAGATTTATGATTGAGTTAAACAGTAGTTTTCTTTGTTAGAGTTATGATTGAGTTTACCAGAAATTCAGGTGCATAATTTGTAACAATGAGAGGTATTTAAAAGTTAATTAAATGCATAATTTTTTTTTTTTATATTATATAAATTTAGAGTTAGTTTATATTATCTTCCTATGCATTGCATATTCATATATATTATGATAATCATTTTGTAATATTTTTTTTTAATTTTATTTTTGACTATCTATTTGTGACCAAGGAAAATACAACTGATATCCTTCGCATGCAAATTGAGCTTCCGCTAATATCTCTAGCATGCAGATTGAGCTTCCGCGTATTCACATATATTACATAGAATTTTGTAGTATTTTTTTTTTTTAATTTTAATTTTGACGTGCACTGTAATGGTATCTATATGTGACTAATATCCTTCGCATGCTGAATGAGCTTTCGCTAATATCCTTCTCCTGCATATTGAGCTTCCGCTATTTATATGTTATTAAATTATCCTTATTTATTGATGTAATTTTTTTATTATATAAGAGAAAACACAGTTTTAGATATACCAGAAAATTAATGTTTATGATATAATAAGATATTCACAAATATGTAGACCACTATAATTACATATATTAAAATATAGGAAATACACTTTTCAAGTACAACAGAAATTTATGAAACTATCTTATGTAATAAGATGTATAGTTAGAATAGATTTCTGAAACTATCTTGTATAATAAGATTTAGCATAGATGTATTTTAACTTTAAATCAAGAATTAAAATTATACTAGTTTATATAATAGATAATTATACACAATAAATTTCAGATAATTAAACAAAATAAATTTCAAATTTTCAGAAATAAAAAACTGATTTGTTTTATTTTATTTTATTTTATTTTATATTATATAATTAAGATATTATAATTAAAAAACTTTTATAGTTTATATAATAGATAATTATAAAAAATAATCCCAAATTTTCAGAAATAGATATTTTATTTTTATTCTCAAATTTTCATAAATTTTTTTTTTTTATTTAATATAATTACGATATTATAATTAAAAAAACATTTAGTTTATATAATAGAAAATTATACAAAAATAAATCTCAATTTTCTTTTTAATTTTATTTTATATAATTATGATATTATAATTAAATGAAAGACTTTTTTTTTTTTTTAATCCCATTTTTTTTAAGAAATAAAAGACTTTTTACGATATTACGATATTATAATTAAAAAAAAAATCATAGTTTATATAATAGATAATTATAAAAAATAAATCCCAATTTTTCAGAAATAAAAACTTTTTTTTTTTTATAAGAAAAATTGTACAAAAGTGTTTTCCAATCACTCAAAAAATAAAGCTTAATTTTTTAGAAATAAAGTTTATTTTTTTTCTTAGACATAAAGACCATAGATACGAGAATCAAAATCATCCTCATTTTTTAACTTTGGTATAAGACACTCATACAAAAATAAAGTTTTCAGAAATAAAGCCTAATATTTTCAAACATAAGAACTATTCCCAAAATCTTTAAGAAAAATTGTCGTAAGTGTTTTCTAACCACTCATCACTCATAAAATAAAGCTTATTTTTCTAGAAATAAAGTTTAATTTTTTTAGACATAAGGACCATAGATACAAGAATAAAAAACATCCTTTTCTTTTTATATAACTTTGGTATAAGACACCCATACAAAAATAAAGTCTGATTTTTCAGAAATAAAGCCTAATTTTCTAATCACTCATCACCCATAAAATAAAGCTTAATTTTTAGAAACAAAGTTTAATTTTTTAGACATAAGGACCATAGATACAAGAATAAAAAACATCCCTATTTTTATTTATAACTTTGGTATAAGACACCCATACAAAAATAAAGTCTAATTTTTCAGAAATAAAGCCTAATTATTTCAGACATAAAAACCATTCCCAAAATATTAAAAAAAAATTGTCTTAGGTGTTTTCCAATCACTCATAAAATAAAGCTTAATTTTTTAAAATAAAGTTTAATTTTTTAGACATAAGGACCATAGATACAAGAATCAAAGTCATCCCTTTTTTTTATATATAACTTTGGTATAAGACACCCATACAAAAACAAAGTCTAATTTTTCAGAAATAAAGCCTTTTTCAGACATAAACACCATTCCCAAAATATTTAAGAAAAAATTGTCTTAGGTGTTTTCCAATCACTCATAAAATAAAGCTTAATTTTTAGAAGTAAAGTTTAATTTTCTTAGACATAAGGACCATAGATACAAGAATCAAAATCATCTCTCTTTTTTTTTTTAACTTTGGTATAAGACACCCATACAAAAATAAAGTATAATTTTTCAAGGATAACAATAAATAGAGGTACTTTTGTCTCACAATTTTCTTTTAATTTTAAAGAATTAAAGAAAATATTCATTGAACTTTGTTCTCTTCTCAGTCCTCTATTCTTCATCCTCTGAATCAATCATTGCCTCTTTACCTCTCTTATTTGACTTCTTTGGTATGACAGGAGTATGAACATTTGAGCTCACTGAACCTGCAACACCTTTACTTGTCATTTTTTCTATATCAGGTCTGCTCTCATGAATGACTACTGAATACCCATTTTCAATTCTCCTATTAGAAATCACACTGTGAGGGTCATAAGCCCACTTCTCTCCTAAAAGTAGGTGCATTTCATCTAACATCTTAGTGACTTCATCAATTGCTTGTCTCATATTAACTATAAAAGGACCAATAGTCATTGCTAATTTAAACATATGGCCTTTCTTCATAGACACAAAGTGTACTTAATCAACATTTAAACTTTTCCTAATAAACTCCAAAGCGAATAATCTCATAAGCACAAAAACAGGAAGCCTGTAAGGCTCTACACTAGCTCCATACAGTCTAATCTCAGAATTTTCTTCAAAAGAAAACCAATCACCAAACTTACAACTTGTCCCCAACTGCAAGAACTCTTGAGCTTTTGGAAGAAAGCAAGGGGGAGTAATTCCATTCAAAATTTTATATGTAGTAGATATGAAATGACTAGCAAAATCAAATAAACCACCCTCATTCTGCTCTTTCCTCATTATGTCTGTCCAGAAAATCAGTGACTGTCTTTTATTATTCATATCCATTATATTTAATCCGAGATGCATGAATTCTTCTACATTTTGATATAAGAAGAGGTAAATAACAAGAGAAGGAAACCTGAATGAACCTGTCAGTGATAGGCTCATGAGCTGAGAGTTGACAGCTTCTTGCCAATAAGATGGAATATCCAGCACCACTCTTGGCTTCATCATCATGGAGAACATTCCCAGAACTGATTTGTCCACTATACTATCATCATCTTTTCCCAAAATATTTGCAATGCACTTTAGCATTGGTCTGACTTCTATATCAAAAACCTCCATGGGGAAATATTTATTATCAGGTGCAAACTATTGTGTATTTAGCTTCAAAAAAGAGACGAATTGGTTGTACTCCTGACCTGCAAGACTATCATAATGTGCCATGAGTGAATCCTCAATAATTTTAACATATGACTTTGACTCAGGGTAACACAGAGCATGAAAAATTAATTGGGCTGAAACCTGCAGAACATTTTCACCTTGATATTTCGTTACAAAATACTTCCCTGGGTACATAACAGACACTAGCCAATACATGAATTCGGGGAAAATATGCGTTCTTGGAATACATGCTGACAATACACCAGTTTTGACCATGGCGGTATAAATTGGAGAGGCCTTATCGTTTAAGCAGACTTGCTGATAAAACGAAAGGTGGTCAAGGGAACAAATAGTATCCTGGATATCCCTCTCAGTGTCCATGGGAAGGATGTGACTGGAAGAACCTGACAGGGATGAGCACTTAGCCATAATTCAACTTAGGATAGCAAACAATTGGTAGGGTGACAAATAATTGACAGGATGACAGATAGCTGAGAAAAACATAGTGCAGAAAAACTTTCAAACACAAAATAACAATAAGAGCCTCAGAAAAATGAGAATCCTTCTTAAATAGGTGGCGCGAGCTTTAAAATTAAATGCTGATAAGACGTGCCAAAAGACCGTCAGGAAAACTTGACGTGGACTACAACTGTCACCAACTTGGCTGCATACATCACTGCGGGAGGCCTCGAGGTACATATAAGTCATTGGGCTTATGCCCCCACAGTGAATCTAGATCGTTGATCTGGATTGCTTCCGTAGTCAACAGGGTCAACTGCGGAGGCACTCTCCTCGTTAAACCATGCACTGAAAGTTCCTCCGAGTTGAGCCTTTTACTCACCATTTGATAAATCATCGAATCCCACTCCATAAGATACTCGATATTTAGTTTTTGAATTGGGACCCGCTTCCATAAAGACTTAAAGCATTTAAACTTTAAACTTTAATATAATGAGCAGGTACATTTTTATGCTAAAGTATATGAAATTTAATACTTTAACATATCTTTTTATAATTTTCTATTTTTTTTTGTCTTTTTGAAAATTAAAAATAAAGGATATTGCAAACGAGCCACAACATCTCGCTCCACTTAGGGATAGTGTTTTTTTCCATGAAACACTGAGAACCGCAGATTAGTGCCTTCACTTCAGGCATGGAGTCAAATATTGTTTGATAAAAAATGTACAATGAAGGAAACCAAATATGTACAATGGTGAACCATCAAATTTCAATGTTGGAAATAATGTTTTAGATACTTCCCATTCACAGGAAGCTCTACTATTTCTCCATCAAGATTTTCCAGCATAAAAGTGTTATTTGATCTGGCTTCAATAATCATGTATGGGCCATACCAGAGAGGGTCAAACTTACCATGCTTTCCTTTTTCTTCTCTTCTTGTATCCCATCTTAATACCAAATCTCCAATTTGGAATAGAATCTCCTTTGCCTTCCTATCAAAAATGGACTTCATCTTTTCTTGATAGGTGACCAAGTTTTCCCTGACTTTATTCTTTCTTTCACTCAATTCTATCACCTTATTCAGTCTTCTTATCAATGCATTAGGTTCTTCTTGTGCTTCTTGAAGAAAAGAAATTACTAGTCTAGCTAGCTGAGTGGGAAACAAAGCTTGAGTACCATATACTAATTAATAAGGGGACTTACCAGTAGATCTTCTAGTATTCATTCTTACTGCCTAGAGAGAAAATATCAACCTTGAATCCCAGTTCTTCTAATTCTCATTGATTGTTTTCTTCAAAATCTTAACCAATGTCTTGTTGGAAGATTCATCTAGCCTATTCCCTTGAGGATGATATGTTGTAGAATGAGAAAAAATGAAATTATATGTTTGAAATTTTTTTATAAATCTGACTGAATTGAATACCTGAGCATTGTCTATTACAATCTTCACTGGACATCCAAACCTGCTGAAGATGTTCTCTTCTAGAAATTTCATTACTGCCAGATCATTTGCTTTTTTGGTAGGTATTGCCTCCACCCACTTTGTAAAATAATCAACGGTAATCAGAATCCACTTGAACTACCCACTTTATGGTGGATTAATTTCTCCAATTAAATCCAATCCCCATTGTCTAAAGGGTTCTTCAACAAATACAGGGAGAAGAGGTAGAGGAGCTAACCTTTTCTTTTCTGCAAACAACTGACATTTTTGGCAACTTCTAACCACTCTGTATACATTAGCAAATAAGGAAGGCTAGTAAAAACTTGATTTGAGGATTTTATGAGTAGCAACCTTCCAGCTATAATGGCCCCCACATAGACATTCATGGTACTCTTTGATAACTTCCATTGACTCTCCTTCTGTCAAAAAAAACAACAAAACACCAATAGGATCCTTCCAATATAATTTAGCATCAATTATAACATAAGGTTGAGCTTTGAGTTTAAGAGCTCTGTACTTTGTTATGTTTATTGAGGGAGGACAAGAGAAAAAGCACAAATAGTGAATAATATCTTTATACCAATCAGAGCAAAGAAATTTGTACTTGATTGCTGACTTTGTGCTAATTTGACTTGTTTCATCAATAACTTCATCCAAGGGTGCAAGCAGATTATTTCCCAGAGCTTGAAAATTAGACTCTGTCAGCAATTTTTCCAAGCCGTGTCCTTTGACCAACTTAGTAGGCTTAATATCTAAATCGTATTATTGGATTTTAGCAATCCATTTTCCTCTTTTTCCTCCATATCACTTTGAACTAACACATATTTTACAGCTGAATTAGGTACATATGCTACTATTTGAGAATGAAACACATAAGTCCTGAAGGCTTTCAATGATTTAACTAAAGCATATGCCTGTTTCTCCAAGATATTGTATTTGAGTTCTGCATCTCTGAGAACTTTACTGAAAAATGCTACAGGTTTCTCTTTTCCCTCTTCACTCTTATGCAGCAACACAACAGTAATGGTAGAAGGAGATGCAAATGAAAATATTTGGAAAGGCTTTTGATAATTTTGGCTGATAAAAACTGGAGCTTCTTGAAGAGCCTCTTTAATCCTAGAAAATGATTCTCTTGCATCTTTGTCCCATTTCACTTCAACATTTTTCTTCAGCATATATGTTATGTTTCTGACAATCTCAGCATAATTTGGGACAAATCTTCTCAGAAAATTAATTTTTCCTAGAAATATTTGGATATCTTTCTTACTTCTAGGCAACGGGATCATTTGTATAGCCTCAACTCTTGCTAGATCAATTTTCACCCCCTGATTTGAAACTATATGTCCCAACAACTTACCTTCCTCCAAAGAAAACAAATATTTCTTAGGATTCAATGATAACCCAAACTTCCTGCATTTCAGGAAAGCTTTCTACAGATGCTCTAAGTGCTCATCATCAGAACCTGAAAAAACAGTTACATCATCCAAATATATGACTACAAATTTGTCACCCACAAATGCTACATCCATTTCCCTTTGAAAATTATCCCCTGCGTTCATGAGACCGAATGGCATCCTGGCATACATGAAATTTCTCCAAGGTGTGGTAAAAGTTGTTTTCATCTGATCTTCCTTTTCAACGACTACTTGGTTGTACCCAGAGAAACCATCAACCATGAATAACCTATGAGCTCCAGTCACTTTCTGTAGAACATAATCCATCTTTGGCAAAGGATAATTGTATTTTAGAGAAGCTTTGTTCAAGTTCCTGAAATCAAAACATAATCTTATCTCTCCATTCTTCTTCCTGATAGGAACCAAATTAGAAACCTAGTCTTAGTATCTAAGTGGGACTATGATTTTTTCTTGTAGCAATTTCTTCACTTCTTTTTCAATTGGGGAAAGTAACAATGGATTAATCTTCTTGAGCTTCTGCCTGTGAGGCTTAACCCCATCTTTTAATGGTATTTTATGCTAAATAATATCTAAATCATATGTCTTTAAATCTTCACAGGACCATGCAAACACATCCATAAACTTCTTGAAAATATCAACATACATTTCTTTATAATCCTTAGGAACTCCTTTGAACAACTTAACCATCTTGGGCTCCTGCTAAGTTCCTAGATTACAGTCTTCCATTTTTCCCTCCTAAGCTACTTTCTTTTGGTTCACTGCTACATCATTTGCATCGAACAGTCTTTCAAGAGGAACCAAACCTTTGGGCAATGTATTATCTTTCAACTGAATTATCTTCTGATCACCTATTGACTGCTTCAGGTTTTTTAGGACATCATTCTGATTAGTTTGTTTATTTTCTTGATCTATTTCACTGTCTTCAAAATTTCCAATCATTGTTAGGAAATGATTGATCTACTCATCATCCTCAAAAAATTGCCAATGCTTTACATTATCAAGAATTGAAGGTCTATGCCTCAACTCAATCTCATATCTCAGTCTTAGATTAATGGGTGGTTTAAATGTATTGGCTGTAACTTCCAGTGAATCTTCCATTCTGTTTTCTTCTCTTGAAATAAACTGACGATTCAAGGCTTCAAAATAATTTTCGATCAGGTCCCACACTTCATTTCTATAAGACCTCAATCTGGGATGTTTGGTTTGACACAAATTCTTAATTTGTCTTATAATTAACTCAGAATCACCAAAAATGGAAATACATTGAGTTCCCATTTGTTTAGTAGTTTGAAGACTCAAAATCAATGCTTCATACTCAGCTGCATTATTGGTTGATTCAAATTCCAGCTTAAAAGAAAAAGGTAAAAGATTACCTTCTGGAGATATGAATAAAAAGCCAGCTCCTGTGCCATCCTTTGAGTAGGCACCATCGAAATAACACTTCCAAATTTTATTTGAATGCAGCTCCTTATGTACAATTGCTGAAGAGAGCTGCTTCTGTGAGTCTTCAGCAAATTCTGCATCTTCATGCAACATAAAACAAGAGAGATCCTCCTTCTCTTGGCCATAGATAGGGGAATTTACTGCATCCTTCTTTGTGGTAGTCTTAACAAATCTGGTTTCTCTGTATAACCTTCTTTCTTCCCTATTGAACACATGAACGATTGCATATGTAATCCGGTTTTAATATTTTTCTCCCTAAGATCTGGACAAGAGCATGTCAAATCTGGCTGGAATATCTGCAACTACTACATCCATCATGATACTCTTGGCTAGAATTTGAGCCAGGAATACCACCATGTCTTTAATAAGCCCAACACACTTCACCATTTTTGAATCAAATGAATAAAGGTCTCTATAGGGCTTAGTGATTTGTAAATTTAATTATTTCATCACAGATAATGGCATAAGATTATGTGATGCACCAGAATCTAACATACAATTATGCAAAATGAAATCATGAAGAAGCACCGATATATAAAATGGAGGAACAAAAGAATCTACCTCTTCAACATGTGGACCAAAAGTGACCACTGGGTTTTCTTCTTGCAAATTCACAGTATCACCAATATCACCAGACTGAGAAATATTAATAAATTATGCAATTTCCTTCTTGTAACCAGGTGTCTTAGCTAATTCAAGCAAAGGTACTTGAATTTTAATCTTTTTTAATTCTTTGGAAAGACAAAAAGTTTGATTTTGTTTATTAATATTCTTAGGTTCTTCTTGATTCTTGTTAGGATAAGCATTCTGATCAGGTACAGTGACAATATTCTCCAAAATATTAGAATCAGAATTATTCTGGGAAGCCTTAGTCTGTTGTTTTTCATTTAGACTCACTGAATTCATAGGTTGTTTCCCCTTGTCTGATTTTTTTACTGAATTCTTTGGTTTGGAGTCGCCATTGGAGAAGGGACTGGCTCTGGCTCTTTTTCCTCATCATCTTGAGTTCTCAATCTATTTTTTGATCTTAATTCATACTTCTTATGCAACTCTGCTTGCATAAAATCAGTGAATTTCTTACAATAATCATCCATCTCTTCCCGATCAAATGATACATCAAGTTCTGTGCATTCTTCTTCATATTTCTTCTCTTCCTCGTCATCTTCCATATTAAAAGTAGATATTTGATCTTCAATATCTTTTTGATCATCCTCAACAGACTATGAAGGTGTTGCTTCTATATATAAGGGTGCTTGGACTTGATCCTCGTCTCTTCTTTCCGTCTGCAAAATCTGCAAGGGCTGCTTTCTGAACTGTGGATTAAAAACACCTATGTTTTGCTGCGTAGGTTTCTTATTATATAATTCCATCTTCACTAATTTATTTGACAAGTTATTGATGACCTTAGTCATGTCATCAATCCTATGATCCTGTGATGAATCTTCTTTAGCCTTACCTTTATCTTGTACTGTCTGTTTTTCCTGTGCTTTTCCAGCAGCAGTCATGTTTGCTTCAATCTCTAAAGCATCTGTTTGGATTTTTTCAAGACTAGAATATATTCTCTCTCTCAAAATGAAACTAAAATCTGATACAAATGCCCCAGAAAAAACAACTCTTGCTCCAATAGGAGGGGGTTTCATTTCTGCGGACAAACTATTATAAAATTTGTTAAATATTTTAATGAAATCATTCATGCTTTCATTATAATTTTTCTTAATAGCATTAAACTCTGTCAATGAATAACCATGATCTCTCTTTTCACCCCATCTTTGGATGAATTGTCTTTATAATCCGTCCTAATCATTAATTGAGCCATTTGGTAATCCTTTAAACCATTTTCTTGCCTCTCCATTCAGAGACTGTACAAAAAGCCTCATTACTACATTAAGATGTTCAACATTTAAATTTTCAGCAAAAGTGAAAAACAAAGGCAAGTGTTGTTCTGCAGTTATTTCATCTTCACTAGTAAATCTAGGAAGCAATTTAAGGTATTCCTAAGGCATTGCATTCATTGGTTGTGGAAGATTTAATGGTGCATATCTATTCATCAAGAAAGTAGGAACAAGGGCTGCCATGTTTTTGCCTTGATTAACTACTCCTTGAGTAGGTGGGGTTTGTATACCAGTTGTAGATGTGGATGGATGAGGTGAAACAAATGATATGGGAAGAGGTTGATGAAAAATAGCAGAAGAACTAGCAACTGTATTAGGCTAAATTTCTATAAATTTAAATGAAACAGACTCAAAATATTGTTCTTCTAACTTTGGTTCTTGGAAATGAATAGGTGGGGACAAGGATTCTTGTTCCGAGAAAATGAGTTTCCGGGAAATATCATTGGATGAAAGGGTATGGGAACAACTTCCTCATGCACGTAGTGTAGCATCAAGTGTAGAAAGTGTTCTTGATTTCAGGCCTTTTTTAGAAACCAGCTTTTGAGGATCTAAAATAATAGGAGCTTTTTGTTGAGAGGTATTTGACCTCGTATGTGGCCTTTTATACGCCAGCATTATGAAATAAAAACACAACCTGATATTTCCTCCTCTTTGAACAACTAGAGGAAATATGAACAAAACCTAGGGAAAGAACTTCACTTCTTCGTCCCCGGAAATGGCGCCAAAAAATGTTGTACCTTAAGAGACAATCCATTAGCTGTGATAAGGAATCCATGCTTAAGACATTTATATAATTATGTCACATAAATATTGGTCTTTGTTTAATCACCTTCAAATATTTATCATTAAACCCTCAAAGATCAAGTACAATGAATGTCCCACAATGCTATTATCTGTTGATATAGAATGGAATGATCAGAAGAACATGAAATAAAGAAGCCCAAACTGATATAAGGTTGTACAAAATATATCATCTCAAACTCCAGAAGAAATATAAGAAAAGAAATAGTTAAATGAAGGAGCGCCTATTAAGGATTTTAACTCTTATTCACACAAGCAAAAAGAGACCCGCAACTTCATTACTTAATTTTATTCAGAGATGAAAAGTACACAATGTAAACTAGAAGACACATCAATATCAACAAATTCTAGAATCTTTCTTTTCATTCATTAATCATTTGAAATTTGAGTACAAAAATTGTAGTCTTGAAGGTCCAAAACTTGGAACCTTTCTCTTTCTTGTCTATCGCATTAAATACAATAGAAAGCAGTTTGTAACTGTTGTAACTGATCCTAACTACTTCAAATACTAAGGAATTTTTCAACTATCTATTACATTTCCTCAAAATATCTTATTACAATTGCATTCTCTTTAAAAGAGGAAAATAAAATGAAATTAAAATCCTAATCTATATGTTGAATGTGAATTGATGACGATGCTGCTACATTTCCTTGACTGGCTGGTTTATCCTTCTTTAAAGTCAAGGGGTCCTTTGGTAAATATGTCATTTAGGCTCTACATTTCTTCCATATCTCGATGTTTGTCTTGGGTGAATGGACCAGCTTGTGATACTCCAATCTGAAAGCAGTGATTCTGTTGAAAGATGGTCTTTCTGCAAAATAAAGTTTTCACTAACCAAACAGCTAAAAATTTCTTTGAAGGAAATTGATCACTTTTGCTCCTTTAAGAACCTGAGTCTTTTCATGAATACTGTCTACCTTACTTTTTCCAACACTAGTAAGGGTTCATAATAATTCCATGATAAAATACCACCTCGAAGACCCCAACATGATGGCAAACTTGCTCTTGCTATTTTATCAAATAATTTATCAAATTGGTTCACTGCTTCCTTAAGCTCAATCAAATTCTTTTCTATAGACTTCCTGCAATCATTTTTGACAATCATTTTATTAATTTCCACAACATATAAAATCTCGTCTTTAATTTCATTTTCTTCCAACTCCTGATATTTTTTGGAATCAATGAAATTAATACAATTTCTTGCCCAAATGGCCCTATTAATTATCTTCTGCTTGTCTGTTATGACTTGTTCTTCAAACTCCTTGATAATACTTTTTTCTTCTGCAAAAACAGTCAGAAAATCCCATATTGTTTTCATTTCTGCAATAATATCATTCCAGATGATAGCCTTAGCCTGTATTAAGGATATATTTCCCTTCAATTTTTCTTTGAGATTTTTAATCTTAGCATGATTAGTTTGGCAGTCCATTTTGTATTTACTGAATTCTCCCTCTATGGCTTGTATGATCTTTGTTGTTGTTTCTAAATTGGCTTGTGCTCTTTTTTGATCTCTCTCTGCCATCTATAATTAAGTGGTTAGTTGAGATATTTGTGCTAATGGATCTTCATTACCTGATGGAAAATAAAAAGTACAAGTATGAGATTCAATATGATTCTACAATGACAATGCAGTTTTCTTTAATTTGGTGATTTCTTCTTCCTTTTGCAAGAGTTGCTGAAGAATTTTTTCTTTCTCATTTTCTATCTCTGTAACCTCTGCTGCCATGGAGTGTTCTCCTGTAGGCAATTTCAGTTTTTTCTTCAATACAGAGATTTCTGATTCAGCACTTTGCAGAAGCTTCTGTACAGCAGACCTGTCATTGGGATCTACTCCAATATTCACTGTAATCTTTTTGAGTTCCTCATTCTGGATTATCAAAGCCCTGGAATTGGTTTTCTCTAACTTCAACTACTTGATCACTTTTCCAAGCATATTTTCAGCCTTCAGTGCCATTACATTAGTTTTGGTTAGGTCATCCACAATTAGTTGACCTGTTTTCATATGTAAATTTACTTTGTCAAGCAATGGAATTTTATTCACATCTACAGTTATATTCACAATATTAAAATTATTGAATGAGCCAATAAATATATCAGATGGATGTGAAAGGGAAATCTTGAATTTATCCTTTTCAAGATCCATTGTAGTTAGAAGTTTCATTTGATTTGGGGCTATCTGGTATTCAGCTTAAGCCTCCATGCTTTCCTTCATCTTCTGATTTCTTTCTGCAATCTGGGAAAACATTTGTTTGATTAAGGGCACTTGTTCCTAAGTTCTTTCATGTCTCCTGGGTGAAATAGGAACATTTTTCTCATCTCCCAATTGTAATGAGAAACTAGGTTGAACATCTACAAAATCTTCATTGAACTTTGTTCTCTTCTCAATCCTTTATTCTTCATCCTCTAAATCAATCACTACCTCTTTACCTCTCTTATTTTACTTCTCTGGTATGACAGGAGTCTGAACATTTGAGCTAACTAAACCTGCAACACCTTTACTTGCCTTTTTTCTATATCAGGTATGATCTCATGAATGAATGTTGAATACCCATTTTCAATTCTCCTATTAGAAATCACACTGTGAGTGTCATAAGCCCACTTCTCTCCTAAAAGTAGGTGCATTTCATCTAACATTTTAGTGACTTCATCAATTGCTTGTCTCATATTAACTATAAAAGGGCCAACAATCATTGCTAATTTAAACATATGACCTTTCTTCATAGGCACAAAGTGTACTTGATCAACATTTAAAATTTTCCTAATGAACTCCAAAGCGAATAATCTCATAGGCACAAAAACAGGAAGCCTGTAAGGCTCTACACTAGCTCCATACAGTCTAATCTCAGAATGTTCTTTGAAGATAAACCAATCACCAAACTTACAACTTGTCCCCAACTGCAAGAACTCTTCAGCTTTTGGCAGAAAGAAAGGGGGAGTAATTCCGTTGAAAATTTTATATCCAGTAGACATGAAATGACTAGAAAAATCAAATAAACCACCCTCATTCTGCTCTTTCCTCACTATGTATGTCCAGAAAATCACTGACTTCCTTTTCTTATTCATATCCATTATATTTAATCCCAGATGCATGAATTCTTCTACATTTTGATATAAGAAGAGGTAAATAACAAGAGAAGGAAACCTGAATGAACTTGTCAGTGATAGGCTCATGAGATGAGAGTTGACAGCTTCTTGCCAATAAGATGGAATATCCAACACCACTCCTATCTTCATCATCATGGCGAACATTCCTAGAACTGATTTTTCCACTGTACTATCATCATATTTTCCCAAAATATTTGCAATGCACTTCAACACTGGTCTAACTTCTATATCAAAAACCTTCATGGGGAAATATTTATTATCAGGTGCAAACTGTTGTATATTTGGCTTCAAAAAGTAGATGAATTGGTTGTACTCTTGACCTGCAAGACTATCATAATGTGCCATCAATGAATCCTTAGTAATTTGAACATATGACTCTAACTCAGGGTGACATAGAGCATGATGAATTAATTGGGATGAAACCTGCAGAACATTTTCACCTTGACAGTTCATTATAAAACACTTCCCTGGGTACATAACATACACTAGCCAATACACGAATTCAAGGAAAATATGGGTTCTTGGAATACATGCTAAAAATACACCAGTTTTGACCATGGTGGTATAAATTGGAGAGGCCTTATCGTTTAAGCAGAGTTTCTGATAAAACGAAAGGTGGTCAAGGGAACAAATAGTATCCTGGATATCCCTCTCAGTGTCCATGAGAGGGATGTGACTAGAAGAACCTGACATGGATGAGCACTTAGCCATAATTCAACTTAGGATAGCAGACAATTGACAGGGTGACAAATAATTTACAGGATGACAGATATCTAAGAAAAACACAATGTAGACAAAATTTCAAACACAAACTAACAGTAATAACCTTAGAAAAATGAGAATCCTTTTTAAATAGGTGGTGCAGGCTTTAAAATTAAATACTGATAAGACACGCCAAATGATCGTTAGGAAAACCCAACGTGGACTACAATTTTCACCAACTTGGCTACATATGTCATTGTGGGAGGCCTCAAGGTATGAAGAACTCATTGGGCTTATGCCCCCGCAGTGAATCTCGATCGTTGATCTAGATTGCTTCCACAGTCAACAGGGTCAACTACGGAGGCACTCTCCTCGTTAACCCATGCGCTGAAAGTGCCCGTGGGTTGAGCCTTTCACTCACCGTTTGATAAATCATCGAATCCCACTCCATAAGATGCTCAATATTTAGTCTGTGAATTGGGACCCGCTTCCATAAAGACTTAAAGTATTTAAACTTTAAACTTTAATATAACGAGCAGATGCATTTTTATGCTAAATTATATGAAATTTAATACTTTAACATATCTTTTGATAATTTTCTATTTAAAAAAAAAAATTAAAATTAAAAATAAAGGATATTGCAAACGAGCCATAGCAACATACATGATGGAAAGAGACTTAAAATTGTAAACTCACATTCATCCATAATTCGAGAAGGGTGCTTATCCATTGGTTTCATAATTCCTTTGTAAAGGAGGGACCTAAAGGAAGAGGAAGGTCATTTAACATAAAGCATCCAAACCAAATAAAGGATAGCTAAACTAAAAAATCCATCCCCCCAGACGTAGACATGATTGAGCATAACCCTATTCCAAACTGACAAACCATGACCGACCATCAACAACCATATGCAACACATGCATCTCACATATTTTTTTTTTGTAGAGGGTAAATGTCGTGGACATATTTGTAGAGACAAAGATGACAAAATGTGACCACACCTATGAATACCTAGACCTCGGTGTTGTCCTCGCCTCCCGCGACTATCTTGGATATTCTCTCTTTCCACATGTTACTTGTAGAGTATGCCTTGTTTTTATTTCTCAACGATCCGCCACTTGCAGAAGTTATGGTGGCCACCTTCTCATTATCTTCCCAATGCCTCCTTTCTTGGATATAATAACACTTTGACATCTTGCACATTGGAATACTTCTTTGCGGGTGGCCACACGACCCCCTTTATTATCATTAATTGCATTATGATGTCTCATATCCCACCATATCCCTTAACCTTTCTCTCACCTCGATATAGGGGTTCTTATTAATTAAATTTAAATATGATTATAGAATTATTATTTTAATCTATTAGATAAAATGGATCTTAAATTATCGATACTATTCATATGTTATATTTTTTAATATGATATGTATATTATGATTTTACATACTTTCTTACATTACATCTACACATTTATCTTATATTTGGTTATAAAGCACCTCATTATGAAATTTATATATATGTGTGTGTGTGTGTGTGTGTGTGTGTGTGAGAGAGAGAGAGAAGAAAACCATGGGAAAAAATCATAGGTTGTGAAAAACTTGAGTCAATATGTTTCATAATGTAAATTAGTTAAATAATTTAATTTATTTTGTTTTATTTTTATATTTTTTTATTATTATTTTATTTTTATCTAATTATAGGTAGTCAAAATTTTATTAATAATTATAATAATTTTTTATTTTTATTTATATTTATTTATTTATTTATTTTAGTTTATTTATGTAATTTGAGTAATTCAAAATGTTAACATTACATTTCTCCATAAGTGACTCTCTACGCATTAAAACAACTTTTTTTAAAGAAAAATGATAATCAAAAGTCTGTGAAAATGATTAGGTAATACTCTCCTTTAATGAACCTATAATAATGAATAATACCTTATTTGTAAACACCTTGAAATATTTTATGATGATAAAATTTACATAAATATAAATCAATTATCATTAAGTAAAAGGTTTTTTATGGTGAAAAGAAATTTGATCCTTATCAACATTTGGAATGTCGGAACTTAAGATGGATTTAGGTTGGTTTAATTTCCCGCTTTAAATAGGCTATATATCACATGAATACCATGATTTTTCATAAACGAGGCTGGTTTAATTTCCCACTTTAAATAGGCTATAAACCACATGAATACCATGATTTTTCATAAACGTGGACCTCAAAAACCATAACCATAAGTTACTTGACCAAGTCAAGTTTACCTTAATTACCTCAATTGACTATCTTACTTCAATTTTATTTTAATTAGAATTTTATTTATTTATTTAGTTATTTTCAATTTAATGTTATTGAGTCAAAATGTTTACAAGATCTCTACCATTGCCTTTTTGATGTTACAAAGTTCAACCTCTAAACTTTTAACAAGCATCATAAATACGAGGTCATCACCATTTTCTTATTCCTTTTTATGGTAAGCTATCTAGTTTTTATATAAATATAATACAAAAAATGTTATAGACATGATTAACTATGGCTTATATCTTGGGAAATTATAACAATAATAATTCTAAAAACCATTATTTTTCTTGCTAGTTATCTAGGTAGAGACCTTACATTTATGTCCTAAAAATAGTAAAACCTCTATAACAACAACTTAAAATCAGGATATTAGTTTCTCTTATAATGGTTCCCAAAAGATAGAACTTGTTTAGATAGCCCATGACACTATATGCATGCTCTTACTAGCTCTCAGTGCCCCCCAATGCTTCAGGATTTGCATCAATAAGGATGGGGTTGGAGGGGTACCTTTTGATCCTTGATTATTCTTTACTAGTGTTAGAGGTTCCTTCTCATTGTCTTAAATGTTGGGCTAAAGGTTGGGCATGATGATGTTAATAAAAAAATTAACTTTGTAGATTACATCAAAATTCTTATCCATCGAATCCAATTTGTAAAGGATAGTTTTTTTTTTTACCCTCTTTCCTTTACTAATTAGGCCATTAAGGCTTTATTCAATGGATAAATTTAATAAACGTGAATATTTGGTTTCCTTAGTTCACGAAAACTTAGTGCCAACAATCTAATTCTTGAATTCTATTTCAATTTGATCATTAGAGAAGCTCCTTCTTTTCTACATGGGAAAATTATATATGTAGGCGATCTCTTCCTTCATTGTAGAATATAAGCATCAATGGTAATTAGAGGCTATCTTCATGGAAGACTTTTGGGCTTTGGAAATATGCAAAGGAATATTTCAAGGCATAGAATTTTTACCATTTTTCTTAGGTCCCCTTATGAGCCCACTCTTGTTGGACCTCGAGCATAATTCATTATCTATGTTTAGCATCTTAGTATGATAGACTGTAATAAGAGTAACATAAGGGTAATGGTGGTTATCAATATATATTGATGGGTATGGAAAATCAGGGTTTCCAAGTCTTTGTGTAGAAGTAACAAGCCATTGAAGGAATCAAAGAAACTATATCATTTACAACCAACGATGGCTCCTATTCATATCTTCCGTAGCCCATATATTACTTGCGCACATTCCATTCCTTACAAATGAAACCAAATTTATGAACAATTTTCATAGATAACTGAGCCAATATTTCCAATTTCAAATCCCAGTTCAACTTATTCCACAACCCTTCAACTAAATCTGAGCACTCCCCATGAATTTCCAATATTGATTGTTTCACAACATTTGAGTTGATGCTTTCCTTTTTTTAAAAGGCCATTAATGAAGACTACGATATGATTCACAGGAATCTTGTGATTATTGCAAATCCCTTAGGTCTGAACTTGAACCAAACATACATATTTTTCACCAGTACGATGGACATTCAAGAATGGCAGTCGCAAAAAATAAAGTGAAAATTAAGCCATGTTGATTCCTTTTTTATTTATGGAAAGTTTGTTGTTATTAGATAAATTTAGAATTAGTTTATATATCTTTGGAAATATTTCATGGATATTTGGAGTTTTTTTTCTTATAGTTATGACTAAATTCAACATATATTCAAGTGCACTCAAGTGTTAATTTGTAATCATGCATGGGAATTGAAAGTTGACTACACGTATAGAATTTTTGAGCTAGTTTATATTATCTTTGTAGATAGTCCTTTGAATAAACTCCACAATGGAAAATTGATTGCATTCATGATGATAATTTTATTTATACAAATGTAACGTAGGTTCGAGATAAAAATGTATCGATAAATTATTAGCACAAAGTAAAAACTAACAACTAATTACTATTTTACAAACATAATACCAAAAGATTAGTTAACACTTTTCCTTTAATCTGAAGGGACATCTAACATGCCAAGTTATATTCTAAAATTTTCAAACATTTGACGTCCAAGTGCTTTGGTAAATATATCTGTGAACTGCTCTGAAGTAGGACAATTTGTTAGATGAGTGACTTTGGCCTCTTGGCCTCAACGTGATATCGAATGAAGTGATATTTGGTATTGATATGCTTGCTTCGATTATGAAACTTGGGATTCTTAGCCAACTTAATTATAGAAGAATTGTCAGCAAATAGTGGAGTTGAAGCCCTTTGTTTCTCCTGCAAGTCTTCAATTATTTTGTGAAGCCAAATGATTTTTTTTATATCTTGAGCTATTGCAACATATTCATCTTCGGTGGTAGAATCATCAGGAGGAGACTTCTTGCGAGATCTCTAATTGATGGTTGTTGATCCAAGATTCATCAAATAACCAAAAGTAGATACCCCATTCTCCTTATCTCCATTAAATCCAGAATTTTAATTTCAGGTGAGATGAAAATATACAACTTTTGAATATTTAATGCCATATTTTCGAGTTCCTTTCAAATACTTTAGCGCTTTATTTGTTGCATTACAATTACCTTGACATGGCTGATGCATGAACCTAGAAATTATCCCTACATCAAAAGATATGCCAGGTCGAGTAGTAGTTAAAAAATTCAAACTTCCAACAAGTTTCATGTACTTTGTTGGATCCTCAAATATACTTGCTTCAGTGGAAGTAAGATTAATCTTTTTCTCCATATGAGTAGCAAGGGTCACAATATTGCATCCAAAATATTTCCAATAGTTGTCCGATATATTTTTTCTGAGAAATAAAAATATATTTCAGTTTATGATCAACTTCAAACCCTACATAATAATGCAATAAACCAAAATCTGTCATGTCAAAAATTTTCATTAACTTTCTTTTAATAGGTGTTATATTATCATCATTATTTCTTGTAATCATCAAATCATCTACATAGAAAACTGAATATACAACCAAATTTCCAAATTTCTTCACAAAAATAGTTGCATCATCAAGATCAAACAACTTATAATTTAACTTGAGAAGGTGTTCATTTAGTCCATAAAACACATTTACCAACTTTCATACCTTTTTCTCTTTACCTTTAACAACAAAGCCTTCAGGATGAAACATATAAATATCTTATGAGCCAATATTTCCAATTTCAAATCCTCATTCAACTTATCCCACAACCCATCAGCTAAATCTAAGCACTCCCCATCAAATTTCGTTATTGATTGAGTTGCATGATTTAATTTGATGCATCATCTTTCTTCAAAGGCCATTAATGAAAAATATGGAAGAGAATCTTGTCCTGCTAATTAAGTTGATGGTTTCCCTTTCTTCACAGAAATTTTGTAAATGTACATGCGAATCTCCAAGGGTTGAACCAAACATTTATATTGTTAATCAATTCCATGGACATTCAAGATTGACAGTGACCCAAAAGAAAGTGAAAATTAGAGAAAGATGACTCCTGTTTTATTTATGGAATGTTTATTGTGATTTCATAAATTTATAATTAATTCATGTTATCTTCAAAAATATATTCTATGGATCTTTATAGTTTTATTTCTTAGAGTTATGATTGAGTTCAATAGTAGTTTTCTTTCTTTCTTAGACTTATGATTGATTTTAACAGAAATTCAGGTGCATAATTTGTAGCAATGCGAGGCTTTGAAAGTTAACTACATGCATAAATATTTTTATATTATATAAATTTAGAGCTACTTTATATTTTCTTCACATGCATTGTATATTCACATATATTACATAGATTTTTGTAGTGTTTTTTTTTTTAAATTTGAGTTTTCTTTCCTTCCCATGTAGATTGGGCTTCCACAATTTATATTTAATCAAATTATCCTTACTTATAGTTTATGTGAAAGTTGTAATTTTTTATTAAATAAGAGAAAACACACTCTTAGATATACCAAAAAATTACTTTAATAGAAATTCATGAATGTTTATGGTATATTAAGATATTTACAAATATATGGACATTATAATTACATATATTAAAATTTACAAAAAACATTTAAGAACAACAGAAATTTATGAAACTATGTTGTATAATAAGATGTATATAGTTAGCAGAGATTCATCTTAACTCTTCATTAAGTGTAGAGAGAGATTAAATATCTTAAGGTGTAAATCTTTATTCAATTTTTTCACTAGAAAAAGGTTTAAAAATTGAACTTCAGGAAAAGTTTGCACCTAGAGAGATTTAATATGAGAGATCGAGAATCAAGATGAAACTATACTAGTTTATATAATAGGTAATTATACAAAAATAAATCCCAATTTTTCAGAAATAAAATATTGTTTTTTTTAATTACTATATTATAATTAAAAAACTTTTGTAATTGTTTTCCCTATTTTTTTTTTTAAACTTTTCCTATTATATTTTATGAAAAAATGTCTTAGGATTTTTCCAATCACTCATAAAATAACTCTTTATTTTTTATACATAAGGACCATAGATACATGAATCAAAATCATCCCTATTTTTTTTATAACTTTTCTATAAGACACACATACAAAAATAGGGTACTTTTGGTCTCATAATTTTATTTTAGTTACACAAACCATTGGAAAAAGCTTTATAACATAATTTAAAGAAATAAAAAAATAAAGAGAAAATAACTCTAGGCGATGGATAAGGATGGTTATATTGTAAGAATTAAAGTTTTTATGTGATCCATAGTTAAATTTATCTATGATGGTTATATTGTAAGTATTATAGTTTTTATGTGCTTATTAATTAAATTTAAATATGTTATAGAATCATTATTTTAATTTATAAGATAAAATGGATACCAATGGATAAAATGGAATCTTATACCATTTAAATTGTCTAAAAAATCCATATGAACTTGATTGTCTTTATGATTCCTATTCACCATGAGCTTATAAAAACAATAAATCCACACGACTAATCTAAATATGACTAATCAACAAAAAATCCATATTATGCAACTATACATGGCTAAAACCATATGAATAATCTAAATAGGACTAATCAACAAAAAAATCATACTATGCAACTATACATGGGTAATCATCAAAGGAATCAACTGGTGCGGGGTCTTTCGCATTGGAACCCAGTAGGTGAGTGTGAGGCATACAGTGAATGTGCCTCTCAATGCGTGCAAGGGGAGAATTATGTTGTTGTATTGCACTAAATTAGCTAGAATTCTCTGTGAATTTCCTGAATCTCTTCTGAAGGACTTGGGTTTCTTGTAAGGGGAAACATCAGAGCTTTGACTAAAAGTGTCTTCATCATCCAAAATAAGTAAATAGTTTGCATATATAGAGTATAACGATTTTGAGTATTTCCTAGGTCTGGAATAATATCTCCAAAATCTTCCAAAACTTCCTGTTCACTAGGATCCGTCTAGTCTCCATAACCATAAAGGACATTAAATTAAATTACAACATATATACCATAACCTATAGGAACAATCATATTTTTGATGTTACAAAGTTCAACCTCTAAACTTTTAATAAGCATGGTAAATTAGTCATCACCATTTGCTTATTCCTTTTCATGGTAAGCTAGATAATTTTTATATAAATATAGTACAAAAAATATTATAGACATGATTAACTATGGGTTACCTATTGGGAAACTATGGCAATAGTAATTCAAAAAACCATTGTTTTTCTTACTATTTATCTAGATAGAGATCTTACATTCATGTTTTAAAAATAGTAAAACCTATATATAACAACAACTTAAAAGGAGGATATTAGTTTCTATTATAATGATTTCCAAAATATAGAACTTGTTTAGAGAGCCCATGACATTATATACATGATATTTCTAGCTCTCAGTGTCACCCCATGCCTCAATATTTGCACCAATGAGAATGGGGTTGGAGGGGTGATCAGATTTGGATCAAGGACCTAATTTATAGCTCAAATTTCAAAGTGTTAGAAAGTGTGTTGAATCTAAGCGATCGGATATATCTTGTCTTCCTGATTCCGACGCCACGAATGGTTCAAAAACCAACACCGTATGAAAAAGTTATAGTGATTTGAAAAGTCTAGTAAACTACAATTTTCGACCTTTGACCAGGTTTGACTGGGCATTTGAATATTCAACAAAAATAATGTTCTAGTGAAAAATCCTGGAATATTCTTTGAAATATTCCCCATAATATTGCTCTTGGGTGAATTGGATTTTGACAAGTGGCATGGTTTCGGCTAATGAGAAGGTGCCACGTGGCTAGCCCTGAGGCTGCCACGTGGCCCTTGAACCATCGTTTAAAATTTTAGTGCAGGGTCAGAGGATCGATCACATGACCTCCCGCATAGCATGCATGCTCTATACCATCTAACCTATGGTTATTTCTAAACATACATGATTTTCTACATATATTTTAGGTTTGGTGATCTCTAATGTGGGGGAGCAGAAGGGCCATCCCCTCCCCATATGGCCGTCGCCCATGGCCCAAGGGCTAAAACACCAACTGAAACAGTTTTGTGGTGCCATGTCACATGAAATGGTTTAAATATTTCTGCGTCATTTACGATAATCCCAACAGCTAACTACCAGTGTTTCGAAAGTTGTTAACATGGTGTTTAAAATGTTAACTCCGCGAATTTTCCTCTGACGGTTTCGCCGACCATTATGGGCAGGGCTGTGGTTAGGGTGTGCATGTGGCCACCCTAACCATAAAAATTAATGCGCGGTTAGTGCTGGTGGAGAATTTGGAGCGCGCCCCAAATTTAGGGCAAGATGCTATTTTTTACTGCAGTTTAACTTAAGTCCATTTTTAGTGGAGCTGATTTAGGGGTTACTAGAAAAAATTTTATTATGCTCTTTTTGGAGCTAGATTCGACCATTCTTGGAGTGTGAATAGTCAATTTAGACTTTATTGGACATTCCAGACTCATTGGTGAGGGTTGCAGAGCCATCATAGGACTTCTGAGCATGATTTTTCTTTAGAGAAGTTTTAGGGGTCACCAGCAGAAAGAGGCCTAGCCAGGGCAGCTAGAGGCCTTACTCAGGAATCCAATAGTCAATTTTGGATTTTTAAGAAATTTTGGAACTAATGGTGAGGTTCACAGAGCCATCAAAGAAATTATGAGTGTGATTTTTCTTTAGAGAAGTTCCAAGGGCCACTAGGGCCATCAGGTGCCAAAAGGAGAATGAGGCCTATCCAGAGCAGCCAATATCCATTCTTAGCAAACCAGTAGTCTATTCTGACTATTTTGAGCCTTATAAATCCATTGAAGGCATTATTATAATCTTTTGAAGACTTTTGAAGGCCGATATGCTTCAGGGAAGGTTTCACAGACCCTAGAGCCAAGGGGGTGCCACCAAGTGTTGGAGGTGTAATTGGAGCAGCCGGAGGCCAATTTCAACAAGTGAATAGTCTATTTTAAATATTTTTGAAATTTTGAATCCAATGTATGGATTTTCAGAGTCATTTGGAGACTTTTTAATGTCGAGAAACCATAGGGAAGTTTCAAGAATCCTAGGGCCAACAGTGGATGGAGGCCTAAATTGGGGAGCCAGAGATCGTTTGTAGCAAATGATCAGTCTATTTTGTAGGTATGATATATCCTGGAGATAGTAGGTAAGTTTTCAAGTACAGAAAAGTAATTCTAGGGATTTTGTGCCAAAGAGAAGCTCAAGGAAGCTTAAGAGCACTAATAGATGAGGTCAAGTCAAAGGAAGCCTAGTTCTATTTTTAGTGGGATGACAGTCATTCCAAGGGTATGATGATATTATAAACCCAATGGTACAACCCAAATAACCATTGGAGTTAAGTATTTACTTGTAAAAGAAAATTTTCATCATAATCCCAAAGAGCCAAGTCAGTTGACATAGGCCCAAGGAGACGTAGCCCATGATATTTGGGTGAACTCCTTTCTTAAATTTGTTGTTATGTGTTGATGATTATTTTATACACTTTATGGTTGTTGTAAATTCTTAGTATCAAGAAAAAGAAATGTTCTTAAAAGCACATAAACATTTAAAAAAAAAACATACACCTCATTCAAGTATTCAATTCCGCACAGTCAAGAATAAGCTAGATATTAATTTGTTTAACTGAGCGGGAGTTTCTTGAAAATCATAACAAGTTATCCACCCATTTTAAGATCAGGTGGTATGAGAGCAATAGGTTGCTTGCTTGATAGAGCACAAGATTTCTTGTTTGACTTGAAAGGTGCTTAACAGTGCAAAAAAATTTATTGTTTGCAAATCCACTGTTGCTTACAAGTTTGAGTTTGCTAGAGGTGAAGGGAAAGCTACTGCTAGCTAAGTCCAGATGAGGAAAAGAAGGAAGAAAGGTGAAGGCATTCTCCTTACCCAAAGGACCTCAAGGAAACCCTTGAAGCGCAAGAGGATTGTTTGCAAAAGGCTTCTTGAAGAAGAGCTTGACTCTACATCCATTTTGTTCAGAAACTTTGTCAATTTTTTTTTAAAGCTTTGTGAATTTTCTTGAAGTTATTTAGTTCATTTACATAAGATGAAAAATTCTTCAAGTGAGGTTTCAAAATCCTCCTCCTTCACAAGATTCTTTGATGAAGAGATGAAGTGATACTTCTACATCCTGAAGGATAGGGTGCACATTTTGTTTGAAGATAGAAATGAAAGCACTAGACTTTGTGATCAATTGGTTGCTGTGAAGCAAGAGAAAGAAGGAATTCTTCAAATAATGCAAGAGATGCAGATGTAGCTCCATCAAGCCCTAGAGGCCTTAACCAAGAACGTGCTTGAAGCAGAGGTAAAACACTCAAATTTTTCTTCAAATTCCTCTTTAGATAGATGCGTAGGCTCATTAGAAAAGCACACTAGAGGTATATGGTCCAATTTGATGTTAAAAATGGGATATGAAGGCAAGGGTTTAGGAAAACATGCACAAGGAATGATTGATCCTATTTTTGTTGAGTAAAGGCCTAAGAATTTTGGTCTAGGCTATGTTCAATCTTATGGAAAAAAATCTACAGCCTTGAAGGCATTTGAGACAACCTCAAAAAGAACTTTTGTTGCAAGTTATAAACCACAAACATGTAATTTTTTTTTTTTTAAAGTTGATTTCCATTTTTTGAAGCCTATGTTGCAACAATATGTTAATGGACTTGCAGGTTATGACGAGCAAGAGAGTTCTGGAAACTATCAAGACCTGAACACTGATGTTAGTATTCAAAAGAAAGCTGGAACCTCTACAAGTTCATCTCCTCATGAAGGTAAAAAATATGGACATGCAAAGAAACATTTGAGGTATAAGTATTCCCATAGTCAAGTTGATTATGTTTCTGATAAGCATGACAAATATGCATGCGTGAATGGAAGAAATAGTTTTTGTTCCTATTGTGGTATGTGTAACCATGAAGTTTCAAAATGATAGAAAAGGATGAAGGCATACTTGAAATGGTTGAGGCGAAGGAAACTTTCTCAAAAGGTGCAAAAGACTTGCACAAATTGCCAGAAGAAGGGAAATTTTGTTTCCCAATGTTGGACACTGCATCCAATTAAGCATCCCAAGCATTTGAAGCAAGAGGATAAAAATACTGGTGAAAATGGAACCAAATATTCCATCATTGATGTGAGAATAGATGTTTCACATGAAGAAGATTTTTAGCAGCAAAAATCGCCATGGAAGTGGCTTGGTAAGAAGTGGTTTGACTTCTTAACCCAGTAAGACATAAATTCATTTGTTTGTACATAAGAAAATTTCATTCATGTATGCATTTTTGTTGAAAACTTGTATTTTTTTAAGTCACCTTGGATCGATGATCATGGACATGATGTTTAGCTACCTTCAATTGAAAATTTCTTGCTAGAAATTTCTAAGTGAGTTCAAGGAAGATACAGTTCTTGATAGGAGGACAAGAGCATTTTAGAAGGGAAGTTGACTATCTTCGAGTTGAGGCTCAAAGGCACTAAGCCATGCAAGGAAAAGTGTAAGGAGGTTGGAAATGTGAGGGTGTTGTACTCTCATTTACTGAACATGTAATCAGTGTTTTGGGGTCCAAAATATTCCCAATGGGGAGGAGTGATCAGATTTGTATCAAGAACCTAAGCGATAGCTCAAATTTCAAAGTGTTCGAAAGTGTGTCAAACCTGAGTGACCAGATAGATGTCGTCTTCCTGATTCTAGTTCTGTGAATGGATCAAAAAACCGACACCATATGAACAAATTAATGCAATTTGAAAACTCCAATAAACTATAATTTTCGACCTTTGACCAGATTTGACTAGGCATTTGAATATTCAGCAAAAATAATATCCTAGGGAATATTCTTGGAATATTCTTGGGATGTTCCTCAAAATATTACCTGAAATATTCTTCTCAGGAAAATTTGATTCTGACAAGTGGCATGGTTTTGGGCAATGAAAAGGCGCCACGTGGCTAGCCCTCAGGCTACCGCGTGGCCCTTGAACCACCATTTAAAATTTTGGTGGAGGTCCGGAGGATCGATCGTAGGACCTCCTGCATAACATGCATACTCTCTACCATCTACCCTATGGTTGGTTCTTAACATACATGGTTTGCGGCATATATTTGAGGTTTGGTGATCTAGTATGCGGGGAAGCGTAGGGGCCAGCCCCTCCCCATATGGCCGTCACCCATGGCCCAAGGGCTAAACCACCAACCACAACAATTTTGTGGTGCCATGTCACATGTAACGGTTTAAATATTTCCATGTGTTTTGTGATAAACCCAACAGCTAACCTCCAACGTTATGAAATTTGTTCAAATGGTGTTTAAAACGTTAACTCCACGAATTTTCCTCCAACGGTTCCACCGACCATTACAGTCAGGGTCGGGGTTAGGGTGCGCATGTGGCCACCCTAACCATAAAAAATAATGTGTGGTTAGGGCTTGTGGAGCATTTTGAGCGTGCCCCAAATATCGGGCGAGATGCTATTTTTTACTGTAGTTTAACTTAAGTCAATTTTTAGTGAAGCTGATTTAGGGGTTACTAGACAAATTTTGATTATGCTCTATTTGGAGCTAGATTCGACCATTATTGGAGTGTGAATAGTCAATTTTGAATTTCTTGGACATTACAGGCTCATTGGTGAGGGTTTTAGAGCCATCAGAGGACTTGTGAGTGTGAGTTTTTTCAGAGAAGTTCTAGGGACCATTAGGGCCACCAGGGGCCAACAACAGAAAGAGGCCTAGCTAGGGCAGCTAGAGGCCTTACTGAGGAATAAAATAATAAATTTTGGATGTTTCAGACATTATATAACTAATGGTGAGGTTTTCAGAGCCATCAGATAACTTCTAAGCATGAGTTTTCTTCAAAGAAGTTCCATGGGCCATTAGGGCCACTAGGGAGCCGAGGATGAGGCCTATCCAGAGCATCCAGCATCCATTCTCAGAAAAATAGTAGTCTATTCTGACTATTTTGAGCCTTATGAATCCAATGGAATTATTTTTAGAAGCATTTGAAGAATTTTGAAGACCAGTATGCTTCAGAGAAATTTTCAGTGAACCTAGAGCCAAGGGGTGCCACCAGGTGTTGGAGGCGTCACTGGAGCATTCAGAGGCCAATTTCAGTGAGTGAATAGTCTATTCTGACTATTTTTGAAATTATAAATCCAATGGAAGGATTTTCAAATTCATTGGAGACTTCCGAAGGTCAATAAGCCACAGGGAATTTTTGGGCAACCCAGTGCCAACAATGGATGGAGGCGTGGGATTTGGGGGAGCCAGAAGCGACAGGAATTTTGAGGTCTAAAGTGGGCCTCCTAAGGAAAATGTACAATCAAAATTCACTTTATGAGAACCAATCACATTTTATGGGATGACATCATCCCTAATGGTTGAGGTGGCATTGCTTGAGTTAAAGGTACTTACTTGTCACATTCTCAATGGTAGATAAAAACTCATGGTTAACCATGGTAGTGCTCTAAGTACTTTTAAAGTCAAAGTAAAGTACTCATAATAAATGTCATTTCACACTTTTTGAATAAAAAAATATTATTGTCATTTCATATTTCTTGAAAGAAACAATGCATATCCCTATACATTTATTATATTATATTATTTTTATATAGTATATTAATTACATGTTATTATACAATTTAAATAATATAAATTTTAATTAATAGCATATAATATAATTAAGAATTTATAAATTTATATTTATATTTTATTTTAAGTTATTTAATTACAAAGGACAAATGCATTAGTTGTTCAATGATAATGACTTTTTCTTGAAAAGCTCATTCTTATTTATAGTCACATCAATACAATTTTTTTATTAATTTTATTTTGGTACAACTTTTGAATTGAATTTAAATATGGTTACATTGATTGTGGTGCAAAAAGTGAATTGAAAATTCATAAATATTATTTTATTGGTTCAATCGTTATTTTATTATTTCTTAGGAGGCCCATTTTAGACCTCAAAATTCCCTAAAGTCTTTTGGAGCAAATGGTCAGTTCATTTTGGAGCTTTGATATATGATGGAGATATTATGTTAGGTTTCAAGGACATAAAAATACTTCTAGGGATTTTTTTCCAAAGAGAAGCTCAGGGAAGCTTAAGAGCATCGACAGATGAAGTTAAGTCAAAGGAAGCCTAGTTCTATTTTCAGTGGGATGACAATCATTCCAGGGGTATGATGATATTATTAACCCAATGTGGTACAAAAAAAATAACCATTGGAGTTATGTATATACTTTTAAAATAAATTTTTCATCATAATCCCAAAGATCCAAGTTAGTTGACATAGGCTCAAGGAGATGTAACCCATGATATTCATTCAATTCCGCACAGTCAAGCATAAGCTAGATCTTAATTTGTTTAACCGAGTGGGGGGTTCTTGAAAATCATAACAAGTTATCCACCCATTTTTAGATCAAGGGGTACCTTTTGATCCTTGATTCTACTTGAATAGTGTTAGAGGATCCTTCTCATTGTCCTAAGGGTTGGGCATGATGATGTTAATATAAAATATAACTTTGTAGACTACATCAAAATTCATATCCATCAAATCCAAATTGTAAATGATAGCTTGTTTGTGTTACCCTCTTTCCTTTAGTGTGCCATTACTAATTTATTCAATGGATAAAGATTAATAAACATGAATATTTGGTGTCCCCAGTTCATGAAAACTTAGTGTCAACAATATAATTCTTGAATTCTATTTCAATTTGATCATTGGAGAAGCTCCTTATTTTCTACATAGGAAATTTCTATATGTAGGTGACCTCTTCCTTAATTATAGAATACAAAAATCAATGGTAGTTAGAGGCTACTTTCATGACAGACTTTTGGGCTTTGGAAATATGACAAGGAATATTTCAAGGCATGGAATTTTTACCATTTTTCTTAGGACATCCCCTCCTGAACTGACTCTTGTTGGACCTCAAGCATTATTCATTATCAATTTTTAGAATTTTAGAATGAGGGATTGTAATAATAGTAAAATAAGGGTAATGATGGTTATCATTATATACCCATGGGTATGGAAAACCAGGGTTTCCAAGTCTTTCTCTAGAAGCAATAAGCCATTGAAGGAGTAGATGAAAAGATATCATGTATAACAAGTCGTGGTTCCTGTTCACATCTTCCTTGGCCCATACATTACTTACGCATGTTCCATTCCTTACAAATGATAAAAAATAAATTATAAACACTTTCCATAGACAATCTAGCCAATATTTGAAATTTCAAATCCTAGTTCAACTTATACCACAACCCTTCAACTAAATCTGAACACTACCCATGAATTTCCAATACTGATTGTGTCACAACATTTGAGTTGACGCTTTCATTTTTATTAACAAAGGCCATTAATGAAGTCTATGTATGAAGAATCATATCCTCATTGAAAATCCCCGAGGGCTAAACTTGAACCAAACATATATATTGTTCACCAATACAATGGATGTTCAAGACTAACGGTTGTGAAAAATAAAGTGAAAATTAAACCATGATGACTCCTTTTTTATTTATGGAGAGTTGATTGTAATTATATAATTTTAGAATTAGTTTAAACTATATTCAGAAATTCTTCATGGATCTTTGTATTTTTTTTTCTTATATTTATGACTAAATTCAACATAGATTCAAGTGCATTCAAGTGTCAATTTGTAACCATGGTTGGGATTTCAAAGTTGACTACACATATAGAATTTTTGAGCTACTTTATATTACCTTTGTAGACAGACCTATGAATATACTCCACAATGGGAAATTGATTGCATTCATGATGAGAACTTCATTTATAAAAATGTGAGGTACGTTCCAGATAAAACTATCTCGATAACTTTTAATTGGAAAGTAAAAACTAACAACTAAATAATATTTTACAAACATAATACTAAAGGATTAGTTAGCATTCCCCGCTTAATCTGAAGGGACATCTGACATGCTAAGTAACATTCTAAACTTTTCAAACTTTTCACATCAGTGCTTTGGTAAAGATATCGACGATCTGTTGTGAAGTAGGACAATGTGTTATATAAATGACTTTGGCCTCAACACGATGTCGAATCAAGTGATATTTGGTATTGATATGCTTTATTTTATCATGAAACCTAGGATTCCTGACCAAATTAATTGCATAATAATTGTCAACAAATAGTGAATTTGAAGCCTTTTGTTTATCCTGTAAGTCCTCTAATATTTTCTGAAGCCAAATGATTTTTTTTATAGCTTGATTTGCCACAACATATTCAGGTTCAATGGTAGAATCATAAGGAATAGACTACTTTCATGATCTCCAATTGATGGTTGTTGATCCAAGATTCATCAAATTACTAGAAGTAGAGACCCCATTCTCCTTATCTCCATTAAAATCAGAATCTAAATTGTCGGTGAGATGAAAATCTGCAAATTTGGAATCTTTGGGGCCATATGTTTGTGTGACTTTCAAATACTTGAGCATTCGATTTGTTGCATTCCAATGAGCTTTACGTGGATGGTGCATGAACCTGGAAAGTATTCCTACAAAAAACACTATGTCAGATCAAGTAGTAGTTAGAAAATTGAAACTTCCAACAAGTTTCCTTTACTTTGTTGAATCCTCAAATGCAATTCCTTCAGTGGAAGTAAGCTTCAAATTTTGAAGCATAGGAGTGGAAACAGGGTTACAATCCTTCATCCCAAATCTTTTCAATAGCTATCCAATATAAATTTTCTAAGAAATAAAAATATATTTGGGTTTCTGATAAACTTCCATCCCTAAATAATAATGCAATAAACCCAAATATATCATGTCAAAAATTTTCATTAAATCTCTTTTAATGAATGCTATATAGTCATCATTATTTCCTGTAATCACCAAATCATATACATAAACAACCAAATATACAACTCACTTTCCAACTTTATTAACAAAAAGAGGTGCATCATCCATATCAAACAAGTTATAATTCAACTCGAGAAGGTGTTCAGTTAGTTTTTCATACCATGCACAGGATGCTTGTTTCAGTCCATACAACTCCTTTACCAACTTACATACCTTTTTCTCTTTATCTTTAACAACAAAACCTTTATGATGAAACATATAAAAATGTTTCTTCAAATCACCATTCAAAAATTTTTGTTTAACATCAATATGGTGTACCTTCTAGCTATTCTGAGTTGCAAGACAAAACAAAGTTCAAATTGTGCCCCATTTTGCTATAGGATCAAATGTCTCTGTGTAGTAAACACCTTCCTTCTGAGCGTATGATTTTGCCACAAGCCTTTCCTTGTATTTGATTTTGGGCACCCATTTACAACCAACAGGTTTGACACGTGTAGGAAGATCCAATAACTTGCAAGTTCCATTATTAATAAGTGCATCATGCTCCTTTGTAATATTCCCAATTAGCTTTCAGCTAGTTGGAATATTAAATTTTGTTTTTTCTTCTTAGTTAGAAGAATAAGAGGGTAGGGAGACCCATAAATATCTGTAGTAGGAATAAAATCATTCCTAATGTGAATGAGGGGTCATCAAAGTAGCTGGATAAAGCACCCTTATGTGTGAATAGGGGATGAAGCATGTGGAATGGGTTAAATTTGACAAAATCAACAACGTTGGTATGGAGGGAGTGGACATTCAATGAGAGACAACATTGGTATGGAGGGAGATTCTTTGCATGGAAGTAGTGTCTTTAATGAGTGGGGCCTATGGTGGGGAATCTCACCAAGCATATAAGGAAGGGAATGGTAGCCATGGAAAGCATGTTTTGAATATTATATTGTTTAGGGTCTGTTATGACTTGTTGCTCTCTTTAGCTGTTTAGTGGAGACTGCAATGCTGTTTAGCACAAGGGTGTTCCCGAGAAAGAATCCCACCCTCATCCTCGGGGGACTTTGAGTGCACACTCAAGAGTTGTGATTGAGCTGAATTTCCACATTCTGGCATCAGGCCAAAGCTTCAGTAATTTTCTACTGTGTAGTTTCTTCCATGGTTTTTTTTTTGTGTTGGAGGGAAAAAGTTTTTGAGGGATTACAGGGCCATTTCTGAGCTCGTGTTTCAGTGGAGAGGTAGCATTTCCATCGGGAGGCCAGAAAGGAAGGTCCTTGGGAATCATTTTATATTTTTGCACCAGGCCAAGCTACTACCATCTCCTACAACGCAGTTTCAGTCATTGACTGCGTTATTTCAGAGATCAATTGCAGGGGTGGTTTCAATGCATTATCTGGGGAGTTAGATATTTAGTGGAGGGACCAGCCTTTCACTTGGAAATTCTATTGGGAGGAGGCTTCACTCTTTTCTACATTAGATCAGCCACCACTTCCCAGCTATTCAGCTGTAGTGAATCTTCAACCCTAGGGCTGTAGTTCACCATTTGTATTTTGTTCATTTCTGGAAACCCTCTCTGGGTTGTCTTGGAAAGTTGTTATAGAGCCTTGATCTTTATTTCCAACATCTCTTGATTCGTCTATCAGTTTTTTTATATCATTGCATGTTTCCAGCTGTAACTATGTTCACTATTATTTCACTGTAGCAGCTCTTCGCCATTTTGTATAGTAGCAACGTCTCATTTTTTAGAGTGTTTGATCATTGGAGGTTTGTTTGTCTATATTATATGATTTGTGCCTCAATATATTGAATTTATTTGTTGTTGATTTGCTTAATATTATGACTCCATATTGGTCTCATATCTTGATGTAATATTATTCACTGCTATTTCTATTTTTGTGTTTAATATTGCTGCTCTACCAATTTTGAGATATTACAGTGGTGTTAGAGCATAATCTTGGCTCATCCTATGCATTTTTGACCAATATGTCATCAGAAGAGGGAGATCCTCTCACAGATGAAGAGAAGAGGTCTCTCAAAAGAAGAAACCGGAGATATGATTACACAGATGATAGAGAAGACAAGGGAAAAACTCCCTTATTAGGAGGAGATGAGGAGAGGGAGTATCACAAGCTTCTTCTTCAAACCATGCAAGATATTGCAAGAGAAATCAAGGAGATGAGGATCGATAGACACAAAGAATCCCCTAAATGGTTTCTACATGGAGAAGGCTCTGACATTTCACATCACTGGAATGATCAACCAGTGAAGGAGAAGATTTCCCAACGCTCCATAATGCCTACATTCTTAATAGTGGGAAATGGAGGGTTTCAAGAACAATAAACTCTTGAATACTACTTTCTTGAGTAAGAGTATCAATCTCAGAGATTCAAATATCATTTGAGCTTCCAAGATTTTTGTAAGATCAAGGATAATAGGAGACCTTGACATCACAATAGAGGTGGAAGATTCATACAAAAAAATGATCTTAGCCGGACTATGGGTAGATTCTTCTTACCCACTTTTGATGGGTCATCCAAATGTACAGCCAAATATTGGGTACAGAAGCTAGACATCTACTTCCAGTTGAACCAAGTACTGGAGATGGAAGCCATCAAAATAATAGCACTGCACCTTGAGGGTGAGGCACATGATTGGTGGTTTCATGGTCTTTCCACATTGGGGCATGCCAATGTGACTGCATATTCATATTTCACCAGGAGGTTGGTGGAGAGGTTTGATCGAAGAGACTTGAAGGCACCTTTCATTGAGCTAGCAAATCTCAAACAATCGGGTAATCCAGAAACTTACATTTATGAATTTCTAAAACTTTTTGTTATGGTTCCTGATTTATCTGCAGCTAGGAGGGTCTATATGTTTATTGATTGGCTAGAAAAACCTCTACATGGGCTGGTTAAGTCAACCAAACCAACTACCCTTTAAGATGTTTTTGAAAGGGCTAGAAATCTACAATATGCTTTGCCAATGGCAAAGGAAAAATTTCAGCAAAAGCTCGCTTTTCCATCAAAGGGAAAATATGAGAAGGCTCATGCTTCAAAGGAGAGCCAGAAAAAAGTACCTCTTAGTGATGATGTCCGAAGAGACTTGAGGAGAAGGAAGCTTTGCTCCACATGCCAAGAATCATGGGCACCCAGACATAGATGTGCAGCAGGAAAAGCACACTATATAGAGGTATTTTCTGATGATGAAGAGGAGGAATAAGAGGAACCAGAAGGAGGTCACAACACTGGGATAGCAGGAGAGGATCCACCACCACCAGGAGGTGGGAATGGAGCATTTGCTCCAATTGGAGGGGCCCTTGCATCATTGAGAGGAGTACCCAAGTATTTGACCTTGAGAGTTTGAGGTTCCATTTAAGATCAGAGGGTATCAGTGTTGATTGACAGTGGGGCTACCCACAACCTTATTGATGCCCAATTAGTGCGGAGGATGGAAATACCCACTGATTACTTTGAGGGGTTTTAGGTTTTGGTCCCAGGAGCTAGAACTATTAAGTCCATGCATTATGTTCCATATTTATTTGTCACCATGGGGACATATACCTTGACTGATCACTTCTTTGTGGTTGACATACCTGACACCAATGTGATATTGGGTGTGCAGTGGTTTATTACTTTGGGGAAGGTCACCATAGATTGGGAGACCTTACAGATGGAGTGGACAGATAAAAAGAGTGGTGAGCATCAAATGATTAGGGGCATGCACACTTATCCCTCTCAAACAACTCCCACACAAAAAACAGAGCTAGATTTTCATAGTGGAAGCAAGGACTTAACAACCCAATTAGTAATGCAGATGAATTTGGCCCATGACACATTACCGTTTAGAGGCATTCCACCTGGGAGGCATTCCACCAGATCAGGAGTTGAGGAGAAATTTTTCACAACAGGTTGCACCACTCATAGATCCGAGACGGGTGAGGACCGTGGGAGGACTTGGTACAATGCAGAGAGTCTTGGGTAGGCTCAAGGAGGAGGGAGACATTCTCCCAATATGTGATATCCCCAAATGGGATATTTTACTAAATTTGTATGAATTTACTTAAACCCAAAATTATGGCATAAAATAAACATGCATCTAACAGAATATTTCCATGTAAAATAAAACACATAAAATATTGCAATCCAATACCACATAGAATAGGAAGAATCTCAGCTTTTATTATAAATAATAATGGGGTTTACAAATAGATCTGATCCAGAAAGAGCTGAGATGGAAAACTGGCCAATAATACAATCCGCCACACTGCTACATGACGATGGTCTCGAAAACTGAACTGCTGCACTCTCCCTCCGGCAACAACTACCACTAAAGCACCTGTTGAATATATGAATGATCCTCACTCCAATATCCATGAAGCTCTATGAATCTTTTGAATGAAGTCTCCTCAAGGAGAGTTGGGTTTTCGTCCAACACTCACAAATCACCCGAGGGTTTCCGTTCTGGGGCTACGGCTTAAGTAGAGAACCGCATCTCAAACCTCTTATACAAGAAAATGATATGATCCAAAAGATATCCTTCAATGGCCTCCTCCCTTTCTTTTATATATCTCTTGGAGCCTTCTAGAGCATTATTTTAGTATTATTGTATTCATGGAGCTGTTTTCCCTCATTAAAATATTCCTTTTTAATGCATAAAAGAGTAAATCGGCTACCACGTCTCCTATGGTCTCTGAAACTCATGTCCAACTGCCCCATCATGGAGGTATCCTCGTCTCGGTTCCAATGAGCTATTACACTAAGGTGTTCTGTCATGTATTCCTCCCAGAATGCCACCGTGAGCATAATTAACTAAGCTAAGCCCATAAATAACTCAAATTTTCGAAAGTTTTCAGAATGCACCAGAACAAAAGCCAAACTGCTCAGATGATGGAATATATCAAGTGAATGCCACCCGAACACATAGAAACTCCTCAAAACTCCTCCAAAAAGCCCCTGGGCCCACTGATGACACCAACCTGTACCTGTGACCGGTCTGCTTCTAACTCTGGAAGTCCATCCTAGCCCTGTCATAGGTGACACCAAAAAAAGGAATATTACAGACCTTCCACCCAAGATTGCTTGCCCTCAAGCAATCGAAATATGTGGGCCACTCTATTGGCCCGCCGCAACTAAGACCCAATGCCCGGATCCCATACAAACCTCTAGGTGCTGCTATGCACCTGTCTCAAACCACTCGGAATAGTCCCCTCATTGTCGGGATCCCAAACTAATCTCTCACTGTACCAGTCAACAAACAATCTTCCTGGATCCCCACGCCATGATGATCAATCATCACCCAAGTCCCACGGATTGAACTGCACACTACCTCTGGCTATAATAATGCTCTAAGAGGTGAAGACCACATCTCCTGCTGCGCTGTATCTATGATGGTGTTAGCTGCCCTACAAAATGTGTACCAACTGATCACCTCTTTCCAATCCAACCCCTGACTAGATCCAATGTTGGTCCTGCTCTCCAGAAACAGGGATGGGATGTTGAATAAATGTCGATCTGTGCCCCACTGCCAACTATAATCTGTATCATATGTCATGTCTAAGGGCCCTTGCTCCATTGTGCACCCTACGAAGAATATCATACCATAAAGAGGGTACCAAATCATGATCTCCTGCCAATCCATCCTGGAAGAAGAATCCAATGTAGCAACAACTGCATATGGAACATGCCTGGAGAACTGTCGCCAGCTCATAATCAACTCACGCTGCTCTGTCCCATCTTCCAACGAAATCTTCCTGTAGAAGAAAGCCCCTCTCTCTATAATGGGCATAAGTGGGCAAGATATGCTGCAAGCCCCATTTATGTACTCCTAGAGAGCGCTACTCCCTGAGGGTGCCACAGCTCTGCTGACTGCATATGCACCTATCTGCACCTCATCAATGTGTTGGCCCATAGATGGATGCTCCACCATCTCCAACAGCTCCTCCCACTCCTGATCAGGAATGTCATGCTCCTGCTGTCTACTAGCCCCCTGCAGAACCATCCCATCAACATCCAACACCTCTAGAGGATATGGATCTGAAACTGTTGTCACCGTACTTGATGTCTATGCATCTGACTACTCCACCTCAATTGTTGACCCCAATTTTAAGCCACATATCCATCATAGACTCAATGTGGGCGCCCATCTGGCTCTCCCCCAAAGGAATATCATGCCTGATGTGCATAGTATCCTCCTCTGCTGACTTAGGCTCCATCATATGTTGTTCTAGCTGAATTGTCACAAGTGACTCATCACCCAGAGTATCTCCCGTAGAGTCCCTTAACTGCTCACCCTGCACACTGGAACACAACTCCAGTCTACTGTCATCATCTATGAATGACTTCTCTCACTCCCCAGAAGCATCCTCAACTGATCCCATGGACTCATCTAAAGAAGAGCCATAACCCTGGCATACAGAAGGAATGCCCTCCTGTCCTGCCTCCACCACATCATTTGCATCACTCAAACATGAGTGATCAGGCCCCCATGGTCCTTTGCAAATGGATCAAAGTCCCTTCCTCCTCAGTTCATTTCTGCTGCATGATCCACCAAACTGGAACAACTCCTCCCTAGTCAACTGTCTCCTGAAAAGCTCAATGTTCTGCTCAACTAGCCCTTGGGCTAGTTCATAAGCAACAGGTGAGACCAACTACTCTCTCCTCCAAATTCTCAGCAACCTAGTCTGCAACTCCCAACAAATGGCCTCACGGACTCCCATACATGACGACAGGATGGACTGCATGTGTGCTATGACTGTGTCAGAATGATGTCTCTTAATGCTGAAGAAGCATTGGAACATCTACAGAATCAAGCCTTCACACTCAAATTCAAACATGATCTCATGAGTCCGGGTCATGGCCATGACTTCTAAAACCTTAAGCTTCCTCCCAAATGTAGAGCTTTCACAATTGTCCAAATTCCGAAAGGTTCCTACTATTAGTCTAAAAGTTATTTTCATAATGTCATCATTGTAGGGAGGGAAGGGTGCTATTATCCTCAAAATATCACTAAAACAAGAGGCAGATGTAAGCTTGACTCTCTCACTTGGATGTTCCAAGAATCTAGCTTGTACCAATGCAAGCATAGATGGCTCCAAAGCCCAATTTAAACTCCAATCAGATTGATATAAATTTGAAAGGTAGGATTCTAGTTTGTCCAACATGGGAAAGTCATTTTCTGATCTTCTACTCTTTAAGTCCATACCAAGTGCATAAAGCCAATTTCCCACTTCTTCCTCCTTATGTAAATTCCTCGAATGCCTTTGTTGGAGCAAATTATGTACCTTCTTGGAGAAGGGTCTACTATTCTGTTTTGTTTTCTGGTCTTCTGCTGCATGGTGGTTCAAGGAACCAACTTTTATTCTTCTCAAGCTATTTAGGAATCCCTCCATGGTTCAACCAATGATGTGGTCATTGTTTTTCTGAGTTTTTATAGTGATGTAGGTGTAGTTTTTGTCAACCAGTTCAAATACATACTGTTGTAGGTGACACGTATTTGCTAGTGTCAAATACAGGTGCATAGTGGGGACTTTACAAAAGAATCATTCTCGACCCCACAACTGATATTTATATTTTAAGCTTAGAAAATTATTACAGCCATTGACAAAACTACATAACAGAGATATTTTAGAAAAGACATAGAGACATCCCTCACTGATATAAAAAAAAAAAAACTATACACTCAGAAAATATAGAATGGAACTTGGAAATCACTCCAGCAAGCTCCTCTAGAAACTACACTGTTGCTCTAAGACTACACTATTTCCTGACTTTGGCCTCTAATTTACCCACTAAAAACTGCTCAGAAAATTCTAGGAATTTGGGAAGGTGATCCTCGCCCAAAACCCAGAAAAACCCAGAAAGGGTTTCTTCTAATTGCAACCTTAAAAATATGACCCTTTGTAGTTTGTCCCTCTTCCAATTTCGTTTTCGGGCACTGCAGCTGCTACTGTCAATCATTGCTCTCCAAAATCCCATCAAACCTCCTCATATAGCTCTCCTATCAATTTCCCAACACCCCAGCTCTAAAATCCCACCACTGCAGCTCCCATAAATGAGCCTCCTCCAATGACTGCGTAGGCCCTTCTAACCAAAATAGCTGCAACTAAAAACTGGAAACCCACAAGCTGATCCAAGATTGAAGCTTTGATACCACTGTAATATCCCCAAATGGGATATTTTACTAAATTTGCATGAATTTACTTAAACCCAAAATTATGCCGTAAAATCAACATGCATTTAACAAAAGAATGCCATGTAAAATAAAACACATAAAATAATGCAATCCAATACCACATCGAATAGGAAGAATCTCATCTTTTATTATAAATAATAATGAGGTTTACAAATAGATTTGACCCAGAAAGAGATGAGATGGAAAACTGGCCAACAATACAATCCGCTACACTGCTACACGACGATGGCCTCCAAAATTGAACTACTGCACTCTCCCTCCGGCAATAGATACCACTAAATCCACTGAAGCACCTATTGAAGATCTGAATGATCCTCACTCCAATATCTCTGAAGCTTTGTGAAACTTCTGAATGGAGTCTCCTCAAGGAGAGTTGGGTTTTCGTCCAACACTCACAAATCACCCGAGGGTTTCCTTCCCGCTCGTAGGTTTTGAACCAAATGTGAATTATCTACACATGAATCTTATAACAGAAAATAAACAATAGCGAGAGCATAATACATAAAACAGATAAACACAGAGATTTTCCCCTGGATCCCAAATTGGGACGACCAGCTTGATTTTTCATTATATTCCTTTTAGTGTTACAACACATATATATACATGCCGAAGCATACATAAACCCCAATCCATTAACCCTGGATTAAAACATAACCGTAGTTCCCTTGATCGGATCTACAAAAAATACCAGGGGCCGAAAACCATCGTACCCCAAAACCATGTGCAAAACCATGAACAAAACATGGGTGGGTCCGCATACCAAAAAATTTCACACGGGGCACCGCCCGACTCGATGTGGGGGCCGCCCCTGCAACGATGCCGCATGGGGCTTGTCAAGACATAACACACACCCAATGTGGCACGTGTGACAAGTAGAGAACCACATCTCACACCTCTCATACAATAAAATGATATGATCCAAAGATATCCCTCAATGGCCTCCTCCCTTTTCTTTTATAGATCTCTTGGAGCCTTCTAGAGAATTATTTTATTATTATTTTATTCATGGTGCACTTTTCCCTCTTATTAAAATATTCCTTTTTAATGCAGAAAAGAGTAAATCGGCTACCATGTCTCCCCTGGTTACTGAAACTCATGTCCAACTGTCCCATCATGGAGGTATCCTTGTCTCGGTTCCAATAAGCTATTACACTAAGGTGTTATGTCATGTATTCCTCTCAGAATGCCACTGTGAGCCCATAAATAACTCAAATTTCCGAAAGTTGTCGGAATGCACTGGAACAAAAGCCAAACTGCTCGGATGATGGACTATATCAAGCGAATGCTACCCGACCACATAGAAACTCTCAAAAAATTCTCAAAAATCCCTTTGGGCCCACCGATGACACCAACCTCGTACTCTCGTGACCACCGCTTCTAACTCGAAGTCCATCTCTAGCCTGGGCTACAGGGTGACACAAAAAAAGGAATATTAAACAATATCGGGCTTACCCACCGGTCACTCACACATCTTTCAACAGAGAAGATGTTTCCTGGATGTGGAGGATGACACCATCATGGTGCAAGGAGACCACTCCATGACTTTGGAGAATCAGAAGATACTTCCACACCGGGAGGAATCTTCCACACATGGTATAGTTTGGTGGCCACTCATATGATACATTGGCCAAACTCGGGAAGTTTTGGATGGGTGATGGCTTCCCATGGAAGGCTAACCTCCAAAAACTCCAACCTATACTTGAGCATGAGAAGCTACAAGAGGAGCAGCAGAGGCGGGATAGTAGCATCCTAGCATATGACTTTGTCATGGGAGATGTCAAAGAATAGGGCAACAACATGACAGGTTCTTTACATGGTAGATCAACAGCGTTGTCATTATGGAGTATAGATCCTTATTGGAGGTCCCAGCTATTAGTGGAATAGTCCAAGGATCTCTTTTCATGCCGGATACTTGATGGCCAATTATCAGGTGAGAGATATGTAGTGAAAGATGGGGTCATCTATTTTAAGAGTAGGATCTTCTTGACTAGATCCTCTAAGCTCAAGGAAAAGCTACTACATGTAGCATATGAGGATTTTCTCTCCATCCACACTGATTTCGAGAGGGCATATCATACTATCATGGAGGGATTCACTTGGGAAGGCTTCAATGAGGAGATACCTCAACATATTAGGAGATGCATGGATTGTTTGGAGATTGTGGAGAGACATAACTCTTTGGAAGAGTTATCAAAGCCACTTATTTTATCATTGGGGATGAGAGGAGGCCCATATATGAGCCACTTCATGAGCTTGATCAAAGTATATGGTAAGGATTATGTTTTTGTGCATAATGATCTACTAGACGAGTACTTGCATTCCTTTACCATTCATGTACAACTCATTGCTCCAAGAGGGGGCACTCTTTCTTATAGTATTCATGGTGTACTTGGGACCATAAACAGTGATGAGGATGACCACTCCTTAGGGGATTTTGGGGAGATGGCACCTTATTTAGGGTGTGCTCAATTGAAACCCCACATCATTCACCTTCTCCAGGTATGTGAGAGGATTGTGGCAGCATGCAAGTGGTTTGGAAACCACTCATCATGTCATATTCTAAGGTAGTAAGGGGACATACTACGCTGGTTCCACATGTGGGACTATGATCCTCCTCCGGTAATTCATATGGAAGCTTGTGTGTCTTTGATTTTGATCCCATATGTTGATGATGTTCTTATCAATGTTGTGGGCATGATTGGAGGGATGACACATGGATTGGATGTGCCCATTGGGAGTGATATTATCTACATTTCTTACGCTTCCTGCTTCAGGGAGAACATTGGAAAACACATTATTTCTACATTATACCTCTTGTTTCCTTATGGGATGAGCCATTTGGTTAACTTGAGCACTTGGGAGGTGCATCTCATGAGAACTTGGGAGGAGCATTTCATGGATGGATTGATTGGGGGACACTTGGTTCATGAGGAGAGCTTATCACATGAAGGTGTCACAAGGGAAGGAGGAGAAGATTTGAAACACTCACCTTTATAGTTTCTTGAGGAAAAGCAACATTTGGGAGGGGAGGACTGTAATATTCCCAATTAACTTTTAGCTAGTTGGAATATTAAATTTTGTTTTTTCTTCTTAGTTAGAAGAATAAGAGGGTAGGGATACCCATAAATATACTTAGTAGGAATAAAATCACTCCTAATGTGAATGGGGGGTCATCAAGGTATATGGATAAAGAACCCTTATGTGTGAATAGAGGATGAAGCATGTGGAATGTGTCAACTTTAACCAAATCAACTGCACTGGTATGGAGGGAGTGGACATTTAATGAGAGACAACACAATTTTGGAGGGAGATTATTTGCATGGAAGTAGTGGCTTTAATGAGTGGGGCCCAAGGTGACGAAGCTCACCAAGCATATAAGGAAGGGAATGGCTGCCATGGAAAGCATGTTTTGAGTATTATTTTGTTTATGGTCTATTATGAATTGTTGCTCTCTTCAACTGTTTAGCGGAGACTGCAGTGCTGTTTATCACATGGGTGTTCCCGAGCGGGAATCCCACCCTCATCCTTGAGGGAATTCGAGTGCCCACTCAGAAGAGGTGATTGAGCTGCATTTCCACATTCTGGCTTCAAGCCAAAGCTTTAGTATTTTTATACATCATAGTTTCTTCCAGGGTTGTGTTGTGTTGCATGGCAGAAGTTGTGGAGGGATTACAGGGTCATTTTCTGAGCTTGTGTTTCAGTAAAGAGGTAGCCTTTCCATCAGGAGGCCAACAAGGAAGGTCCTTGGGCATCATTTCATATTTTGACACTAGTCCAAGCTACTACCATCCCCTACAACATAGTTTTAGTCATTGACTGTGTTATTTCAGAGATCAGTTGCAGGGGTGGTTTCAATGCATTTTTTGGGGAGTTAGATCTTTAGTGGAGGGATCAAACTTTCACTTGGAGAGTCTATTGGGAGGAGGCTTCACTCTTTCTACATCAGATCAGCCACCACTTCCCAGCTATTTAGTTTTAGTGAATCTTCATCCCTAGGGCTATATTTCACCATTTGTATTTTGTGCATTTCTAGAAACCCTCTCTGGGTTGTCTTAGAAATTTATTATAGAGCCCTGATATTTATTTCCAATATCTCTTGAGGAATATATCAGTTGTTTTATATCATTCCATATTTCTAGTTGTATATATGTTCACTATGACTGCGTTGTACCAGCTCTTCGGCATTTTTTATAGCAACAACATCTTACTTTTGAGAGTGTTTGATCATTGGAGGTTTGTTTGTTTGTATTATATGATTTGTGCCTCAATATATTGTATTTCTTTGTTACCGATTTGATTAATATAATGGATCCATATTGGTCTCATATCTTGATGTAATATTAGTCACTGTTATTTCCATTTTTGTGTTCAATATTGTTGCTCTCCCAATTTTGGGATATTACATCCTTATATTAATCACAATTAGCAGTTTCTTCAAAATAAATGGGTTCACTAATTGTAGAATGATTAAATTCATAGTCATGAGAAATGTTACCTGAATCACCTTTAGAAGAACTTCTTGTTTCAAAATCATCATACTTTCTTGGAACGTATCTTCGTAAAGGTTTCTAAAGTGTATGTGATGGTTTCTCATCCTAAAGTACAGGATATTCAGGAACTCTGTCTTACCCTGCAAAGACAACATTGTCTTCCAAATTTTCTGCAGCAGTAACATTCTCATCATTCTCATGAGTGAAAGATGGAAAAAACACATACTGGGAACCCCGCCCCCCTCCCTGCGCCCCCTTTAATATGTGGAACATCATTATCATATTCAAAATAAATCTTTTTGGATGCAAATTTCTCCAAATCAGTGACTTTTCTATCAATAGTGGAATTATTGTTATCACATTCAAGAAAAAACAATATCTGTGGAAAGAATCAATTTTTTTTTCTCCTCATCATATAACCTATAAGCTTTTGAAGTATAACAAAAATTAGATTTATTTGAAATTGTGGAATGTAAAAGACATTCTGTAGAACATAATCTACAAAATTTATTATTTTCAAACGAATGGATACAATTCCTAAAGGCGTAACTTGAGATTTGTTAGCAAAATATACCACTCCATGAACTTGGTCATTGAATGTTTCAAAAAAATATCTCCTAAAGGTCATATGACATGTGGCACCTGAATCCAAAATCCAACTGTCTTCCCAAGAAGACAAGGTTGTACTAAAAAAACCAATAATATTAAAATTGCAATGAGTAATAATATAATGTGCATAATCTAATGATTTTACCTTATTTGGTAGTGGTTTATCTTTATTTTCATTCAATTGTTCTCTCCTTTCACTTATTGTTTCCCAAGGAATTCTAGAATTAGCTATAGTGTGACAAACTTTTCCACATCTAAAATTTTTTATACGTGGTTTATCATTAAAATTTCTTTGTTTTCTATCATTTTTTAAGCGTCTCCAATTATTATCTACTCCCCCCCCCCCCCCGCCTCTATAATTTCTTCTACCATGACCTTTAGTATTTTTATCACCTCTAGAAGTTTTACCATGAGACTTCTGATCGTTTTGTGTAAGACATACAATTTCTATGTTATAATTTTGTGGAGGATATTTCTTCCCAAAGACATTTTCTCTCTCAACTATTTTGTTTACTAGTTTATCAAATGTAATGTCTTTTAAGTGCCCACTAGGTTGGAGAGATTCTAAGTAGTGTGAATAGACAGGGTGGAGAAATTTAATAAAATAAGTAAGTTCTAAATATAATTCAACACCAGTGGCTTTTATGTCATGAAAAATAACTATATTTCAGAGGCCATCCTCTAAGGATCATTGTATTTGAGTCTCCAAATTAAACAATCTCAACAATAAATGAATAATTTCAAGTTCTGAATGCAAATAATAAAGCTCCTTCAATTTTTGTAATTCTTCAAATGAATTATCACAAGAAAAAACATATTTGCTTACCTCCTCTCTCAATGATGTAGTAATTAATGCATACTCCTTCTTGTCATTTTTCTCCCAAATTACATGTTTTTCATCATCACGTGGCTTAGGTGAAATTTCTTTGTCATCTCTGTCTTTCTTTCCCTGACAGACTCCTTCCCACAAATTGTTAAAAATAAGTCCACTTTTAAGATTTCTAAACCATTCTTGATAATTCTCCTCTCCGCTAAGCACAACTCCAATTATTGAAATCAATGAAGTCATGATTGTTTGAGAAATACTTGAAAAAAACAACATAAGTCCTTTTATCCTTTTATTTTAAATAAAAACTTGGCTCATCAAAAATAATTCTGAAGAGAGTTAGGTTTAAATCTCATTGTTTCCCTTTGATTTCTTCAATCGTTTAATTTTTCTTCAATTTAATTGATAAAAGAAATGATAATTTTTTCCTTTAATCACAATTTGATACAATTTCCATTCACTTGATTCTTACCAACTTTTTTCACTTTTGATCTCTTATTAGCTTTCACATTTCTTAGTTTCTTTCTCTGCATGTTTCCCAGTTTCTTTCTCTATTCATTTTCACCTTTCCCGCTATTTTTTTTTTTGTGAATTTAGTAGGGCCTTCTATTTTCTATTTATATTGACAAAGAAGGTTACAGAAATATAAACACGGTCGATGGCCTTAACCTTCCCGGAGGAAACCAGGTCTGTTGGCCATCTCAGTGCGTTGAAAGCAAATCAAGATTGGAAAGTCTTCATCCGTCTATGTGCATCATCAGCTAACTGTTCTATATCATATTGTTCTACTTGCAGAAAATGAAAACTAAGTTTATACAAAATTGTATATTTCATTAACCATCATAAAAGGAACCATTAAGCATCTGAGGAGGAGACTGGAGCAAGGTCTTTCACAGTAGGCCTTGGCATGTCCACTTGCTGGATTTGCTGGAGCTGCTTTTCTATACGACCCACGCGATCATAAACTCTGCTAATACGGTCAACTGCCTAGTACTGGGTGATTTTAATGTGGTAGAGCTGGTTTTGCATATCTTGAAGCATGTCCTTCAAGCTGGTATCTATCTTTGGCTGCTCTTGTTGAACCTGAGCTGGGGGAAAACTTTGCATGGCATTTGCGAGAAGGCATTTCAGGATCCAGTATGTGTGGATTGTCTGTTGAAATGACGTAAGATGGCCTCTGGTATTGCCAGGGTCAGTGATAAAATCCAAGATTTCAGTTTCAGCTTCCAGGTCTTTAGGATCTGTTTGTATTTCCTTTTCCCATCCACGGATTTCCTGACGAATCATGGAAGAGTTACCTATGACATAGCTGGCTGCCAGGTTCTCTAGAATCTCTAGGTTCTACTTCCTACCACGCTTCTTTGAGGTGGACTCTGTTTCAGCCTTTTTCTTCCCTTTGGTAGTTTGGGTTGAGGCCCGTCTCTTCCCCATGTCACGTAAGAACCTGGTGTACAAGACAGACATGCAACAGTACACATGAAGGATGAAATCAACATAAAGGAACCTCGAAATTTTTAGCCCTTTATCTTCTTTGTTATGATTACAAAGTAATTTGAAGGCCTGGAACTGCTGGGGCCTAGCAATGCCACGGCACATGCGGGCTGTATGCAATGCAATGATACAGAAGACAAAGAAATCTTTTACTCGACCCAACTGCCCTAACCTTTTTGCAGGGTGTAACAGAAGCGACTGGAGTGGACCAGTGGACCGACAATTAGTAAAAGAAAAATTCCATAAACAAGGAATCCAACTACAACCCAGACTACAGGGAGAATGCAACAATGGGAGCGAAGGCAGACAGTGAAACCCTGCAGCAAATTGAATCCAACAGTGACCCGACTTCCTTAACCTTTCTAAAAGGTGTAATAGAATAGACTTGAGCAAGCCAGTTGACGGACAATTAGGAAAAGAAAAACTCCCGAAACATGGAATCCCACTACAACCCAGACTACAGGGATAATTCAACAATAGGAGCAAAGTCAGACATTGAATTATGGCAGTGAATTGAATCCAGTAGTAGCCTTTAGCATCAACCTTCCATCTACGGAGACTGTGACCAAGATTGCGACAACAAACCTTGTAAACTAAACGCCATCGCAAATCCGTCAGGGTATAATACAAAATCAGCATAACTCTGGATGCAGGACTATATGGTTTGAGTACAGGGGAATTAAGCTTATAAAGAATGTGGCAGGGGTCTCGGAAGCAAGGGAGGACCTCTTGCAGTGGAGGAACAGAGGAAAAAACCAGTAAAAGAATCTGCGCTACCCTTTTAAACAGCAAGGAGACTGAAACCACAGCGTTAATAACCATTAAAGCTAGAAGAAGGTTGTATACATACCACCACCTGTTCGAATGTATTGTGCCTGGCCCCCTCCACTGAATCCTTCAAGCTCTTGCATGCAATGACCGATGCGTGCAAGAATGAAGGCTAGGGGGTGGCCGACTTACCATTTTTAAAACATTCCTCCGGTGTTCTGACAACATAGGCTGTCCACCTTGCATGCTCAGAAAGGATCGGATTATCATGTACTACAGGGAGGTGGAGTTGTAGTTTGGCATGATGAGAGGTGATTGATATGAAGACGCACAAACCGCCACCTTACCGTGGCTCATAAATTCTCTCGTACAGGTGTACACCCCGATCGGGGGGTTGAAGATCTTTGCTGACTATCAGCTGGAGAGAATGGAGTTCCACATCCCAGATGGCATATGTGGGGCGTGCATCGATACAACGCTCCATCTGTTTACATCCCCAATTAGCTAGGTAATCTACCGCCACATTTAATTTACGCCTTATATGCTGAGGGATCAGGTATTGGATCTGTTTCAATAGTTGGCTCACTTCCTCAATGAGGGCAGCTGTTCGCCAGCTATGTGAGATTTTTTCCCAAGGGGTACCTTGCTGAAGCTTATGGAGAACTCCTATGACCATTTCTGAATCTCCTTCAATGATAAGTCTCTGATAATTTTCTCGTATTGCAATGGCTACTTCGTGCTTGACAGCTAGCAATTCCGCTTCATTATTTGTGGCATGGCCTAGATCAAAAGCATAAAACTGGCAGATTGTACCTTGAGAGTTACGAAACATCCCTCCAGACCCTGCTTGCCCCGGATTACCTTTGGAGGCTCCATCGTAATTTAATTTGATAAATCCCGACCTTTCCGCTCTTACTAATTCCACACAAATATATTGTTTTTGGACGTAATTTAAAGAATATATAAAATGTATTCACCTCTTACTAATTCCACACAAGTATATTGTTTTTGGACGTAATTTAAAGAATATAGAAAATGTATTCACCTTACTTGTGGTCCCATATTTTAGAAAATGTATTTTCTGTATATTTTCATTCAAAAAAATGTTGTGTAAATATTTTTTTTACTACTTTCACTATCATGAACCTTGAAGCATTCTCCACTTGCCATTAATATGTGAATTAAATTAAAAATCCAAATATGAAGAAAATAACATTCCACTAAAAATAATTAATAATTCACTTCAAAAACATGCTTCAAAGCTTTGTTAATATTCAATGTTATTTTTTCACTTTTGATTGTGCCAACAGTAAGAGTTACTCATGGGTAATCAATTTTACCTTGGTTACTTTTAACTCGATTTCCAATAGTACAACAGTCTTTATCTTAGGTGTATGCAACAAATTCACTCCTAAAAATTCATTTATTAAACTGGTACATTCTTCCTTCCATAAACTTCAAACTATGCCTCCTGAAAAACAAGCTCAATAGGAATAGAGTTTATAATCTCTATCGGTGCTCTAATACTAATTTTGACATGGCCGTGAATAAAATCCACAATGGAAAATAGATTTCATTCATGATGAGAAGTTCATTTATACAAATGTAAGGTAGATTCATAATAAAAATGTCTTGATAACTTATTAACGGAAAGTAAAAACTAAAAACTAATTAATATTTTACAAACATAATCCTAAAGGATTAGTTAACAATCTTCACATATATTGCTCACTTTTTTGTACTTTTAAAAAAAGCTTCTCCTCCATGTATGATGAAACGAGCCAATAAATGAATTCTAGGAAGTGGTTTACAGTGGGGATGATTTGCTAGTATAATCCCGACTTTGCTATCCTAAAGGGGTCCTCTCCCTTGAGATGTCATTCATACATGTCAAATCAAAGGTCATTGGTGCTTTAGCTTCCAAAGGTGCTTCCAAGGGGAGTTGGCCATTTCCAGGTGTGCTTTTGTGAGGAGTGAACATGTCTCCTTAATATTGAAATTTCCCAAGTCAGTATATCCCCATCGTAAGATGTCTCAGTATGAGTGTACAACAATGTTCCGGGTAGCTAGTTCCAACATAAAAAGCAATTCCTCTTATGTCCCAATGGTGAGCTACAAGAGAAAGACCATGAATTGAATGTTGAGTTCAAAGATGCAAGGAGTTAGGTAAGGAGGAGATCGGTGTTCACCATTGATTCTAAGAGTCTTCCTAGAACATGGTAGGGTGACTGTATCTTATTTCCCAAAAGCAATGGTATTAATTATAGATATTGGTGCAAAAAAAACATTCCCAATGTAGGAACCCTCAATACTCCCAGACATGCCAACTATTTGGGATGACTAGGTATGGGTATTTGTTGGACAAGAGTATGCTCCAAAGAGTAGGGGGAGCCTTTATCCATCTCCACTAGGTTTTAGCATATAGAGCTTTGCTGAGAGTTTACGGGTCCCCGATTCCTAGACCTCCTACCACTTTTGACTGGCATATTTTTTGAGAAGATACTAAAGCTCAATTTTTTTTGGAGATTAGCTCCCAAAAAGAAAAAACATTGGAGAGGTAAAATGAATCTTAATTTATAGCTTATATTTATATGTTATTTATTCTAATGTGATATATATATTATGATTTTATTTTATCTAAAATTATTTTTGTAATTTTATTAATAAAAATAAAATTATAATAAAAAACACGAATTTAAAAAATATTAAAAGATAACACATATACATTCCCCTATACTTTTTCCAAATAATTAAATATTAAATACCAAATCTCTTCCGAATAAATTAGTAAAATGACGTGTTTCCAACCACTTATTTCATCATCAGGATAAAGTTAAATACATAAAATAGAGATGCAGGAGTTAGATCACAACATATAAAAAAATAAAAAAAATTATTATATTCAAGTAAAACATTAGAGAATAAATAAAAAATCACCTTTAAAAAATAAAAGCAATAAAACAAACTAAAATAACAAAGTATTAAAAATAAAAATTTACCATGACCCAAAAGTGAATGCTTTAAAAACATAAATTTATAAATTAATAGTAATATAAGTATTTGTATTTTAAATATACGAATAAATAAAGAATTAAAAAATAAATATATATTTAAGAGTAAATAAGAATTTATGGAATCACATAGATCATTAAAAAAAGCAAAAAAGTAAATGAAAATAAACTAAATAAAAAAATGAAAATAAATAAAAAGGAATAGAGGGAAAGAACAATAAAAAAAATACTATACATTATGAAATAAGAAAAAGAGAAAAGGATCAATTAAATCTACAAACATAAAAAAACATAAAAAAAACAATACTCTGAAATTGGACTGAAAAAGATAATAGGTAAAAGAATGTAGTAAAAACTTTGAATTAGTTTTTTTAATGAATAATAATTACGTTGCATAAAATTGTGAATGAGAAAGACTGACGAGGAAACAAATTCCAAACTCAAGAGAAATTAGAGCAGTTAGGGAAAATTACCATCTCTTATACAAATAAAAAGGAATCTCAGTGAAGAGAAGGTGTTCTGTTCTAAAAAAGGAAAAAAGGAATAAGTCGGTGTAATGGCAAGACAATGCGTGAGAGGTATCTAGAGCTAGACATGAATTAGTGGAACCCTGATACATACAAAAAATATTGGTTGGATTGAGGCCCTCATGCCTAACTTTGCTTGCTAAATGAAAAGAAAAAATTGTTGATTACTGCTCAGAGGAGTTCGAGGGGAGAAGAGGATGTATTAAAGGTTGGTACTCACCTGTAAATATATTTGAATTTATCAAATACTTAGAATCTATGTGTGAATATTGGTTTTATGTCAAATATTCATGATCTGTGATCTATGAATGAATATCAGTTACAATCAATTTCTTATGATTCCTGTGTGAAAATTATTTGTTGTGCATATTAATGATCTATGTATGAAAATATTTTGTATCCATCTTGGGGAAGGTAGCTATTTAACTGTTGTAAATGAAGTAAGGACTGAAATGTTACTGGAAAAATAAAAGATAGCACGATGATAAATTTGTGAGTATGATTATGATGTACAATCTTGTCAGCCAGTTGATAATCTTGTGAAACCCGCACTGTCATGGGATTATTTAATGTTATTAAGTATATATCTATATTTATACTTTATTACAATGTGCTTTGATACTCAGTGAGTGATGTACAACATATTCCCTAATCCCCAGTCAGATGAGAAAAAAATGGTCAGACCTGTAAATAAAAATATGATGAATGATATTTTGTGTACTCGTAAACCTGAATTGTACACCTCTGGCCTTTATGTGATTGCAAAATAATACACAATGGAAGATGGTTGTTATGGTTCTCAATTTTATGCATTTGGAGGTACCTAGAAAGTAGGATTTGGGGCTTTAAACATATAGAAACCCTCTAACTAACAAGAAAATTGTGTAGTGACCAGTATGGAATAGATGGAAAGACACCAAAAAATGTTAGGACCCGAATGTCAGAAAAACCAGAAACCTAGCCCATTATTTTATGGTTTGGGTCAGTAGAGTTCATGGAAAATTCTATCCTAATCAACTCTTATAGAGAAATTTAGAAACTGAAGTTCCAAGTATTGTAAAGTAAAAACTGAGAACATAGAGATACTCTCATTCTGAAAATGAACATGCTAAACTGGAAAAAAGAGGTATGATATTTTAATAACAATACAAAAGGAGATTCATCTAGTAATAGAGAACAATATGTGTTTATTAGAAAAATACGTGAGGGATATAAAGAACAACTAGATAATTATCACATTAAGTCGGAAAGAGTTGGAACCACATAATAAACTCAGAATTCTAAATGCAAAGATAATGCCAAAAAACCCATATAATTCCAAACTGGAAACTTCAAAAGAGCCTTCTGTGGAATAGTTATTTCTTGTACCAAATTCCAAAGAAAACCTTAATAAACTTAAGAGGATTAGTTTCATACTTTTGAGCGAATTTGACCGCTTCCAGAATTTCAAATACACCATTACAAAGATGTAACCTTAATCATTGTCTTAACAAAAATATTTATACAGACTTGCCATCCATAGACGCATATTCTAGCCTAATGTCAACATTCATCTAAAAAATATGCTTTGCGTATACTACCATTCATAATGTAAAGTAGGGGCCGAAACAGTATGTGGGTTTCGTGACCCCGAGAGGAGAAGAACCAAGGGTTTCTTGTATAAGCCTGAAACATGTAGGGCAGGGTTTATGCTCAAAAATTTGAAGATATATTGTAAGTCCAAGTAAACTCAATCGTAGTGTGTTCTGTACTTAGTAAAGGATGTTGAGGTGGAGGTGTAGGGCGGAGAACATGCATTTTCATCGGCGCTAGAGGTTTGTATCCTTGAAACGTTAAAGAGAATTTAGTCACAAAATACAAGAATGTGTAGCAACAAAATTATTCACAATGGCAAGTGCAGAGATTTACGTGGTGGACCATTTGGAGGACCCTCTTTCAAGCAAAAAACTACTATATATGACATAGATGACTATGAAATTATGTGATCACTTGCTCAAAATTATGCTAAAAAAAGAAAGTTGTCGAAATTGTGTGGAACCTGAACTAAAGCATAGATCTCATCGTTCTGAATCCAAAAAAACTTATTTCCTGGGAAAATAACATTGTATGCTCCTGGAAACACTATCTATTCATTTTCCCAAACAAGAAAAATTTTCAAAACAAAATGACAGATGACTATGTATTTTGGGCCAGTGGAAGGTTGCCACATGGCCTCTCCTAGTTGGTCGAAAGTTAAGTTTTTTAGGCCAATATAGCCTCGCCACTTGTCTGAACCTGATTGGTTCTAGTTTGGTTGAACTAGGTTGGCCGGTTGGTGGCCAACCACATGTTGCCACGTGGCCCAACTGCAGGCTACGACGTGGCAGCAGGGGGGAAACAAAAATTATGTTTAAGTTTCAAACTACACTACAATGGAATTGAAACAATGGCTGCAAATCTAACAATGCCGAGAATTAACCACATGGGCTACATTAAATATTTTTTAAACCATGTGAATAAATTTTATATAACATTTATGGTGGCAGAATATGGTGTAAGGGGGAGGGCTTAGCCCTGTCCCCCCAACAAACTCACCATATGACCATTGTAACGAGATCGAGGGTGCGACGGAGGCAGAGGACCCACCGCCCAAATTTTTAATTAACCATAATGCTATGGTTAAAAATGCGTATTTTAGGCGTTATTGGGAAAATCAACCGCCCAATAATTTCTCTCAGTTTTCTGCCATAATGGTACTTAGTTAGCGGATTATGGGGAAAATTTGTAGGACTGGTTCGGATTTTGGGGAATTTGTGGTGCGGTTAGTAGCAAAGCTAGAGAGGCTCATAAATTCTTTAGGTTTTGACCAATTTCGGATCAAAAAGAGGCTAGACAGGTATTTTTGGGTCTTCTGAAGATGATGGGATATGTTTTGAAGCCATTTGAGCACCAGAAATGTATGTAATCAATATTTTGAGCATCATCAAAGAGGTCTAAGCCTTTGGGAGCTGGACCAAGGAGATGTAGCCCAGGAGGGGTGAACTACTTCATCACTTGTTGTGTTGTGATTATTTTTATCGTGTATTTGTCTATTGTTTCTTCATATTTCAGATTTTATTTTCATGCTTTATGTGTTTATAAAAATTAACATAAAAGCTCACAAAAACTCATTTGTAACACTTGCAATTTACAAATCATTAAGCACATTTACATTAAAATCTCATACACATAAAGTTTGGTATCAGAGCATAGGTTTTCTTTGTTGTTGTGAGGATTTAATTCTTTGCAAGTGTATGTGCTTCTTACAAGGTTGAAGCTCAAGAGAGGAGAATGAAAGCTTGTGGTTGCATGTCCTGAAGTTAGGTCAAGGATAAGGAAAGAAAGTTTGCCACAATCTCCACCATTAATTATTCCTGAAATTGCAGTTGAAGATTCAAAAAGTATGTCACATGAAGGAGAAATTGACAATATGTCAGAGGATGAAAAGGCCTTTAGGAGAGCATTCTTTGATATGACAAGAATGGTGAAACTTCTCTATGAGTAGAGAAGCACAAGGATTCAAGTTGAGAGCTCCAATATTCCAAATATAGATAAGTATTCAAAAGGAGATGGAGGAGATGGAGACAAGCCTCCAAAAGGTAATGGTAATGGTGAAAAGCCACCTTTGACACCCCCATTCTCTTCACCTCCATCCTCACCACAATATTAACCATCATCTTCTTCCACAAAAAGCCCTTCACAAACACCTCCACATTCTCCAAAAGGTCACGGTTAAACTCCATTTTTAAAGCTTAACATTAAATTTGATTTTCTTATGTATGATGGAGAGGTAGATGCTGAAATATTAGACAATTGGGTATACCAAATTGAAGTGTATTGCAGGAAACAAATAATCAAGGATGATGACACAAAGATTGAGCTTGCTTCATTGATATTAGAAAGTGCAACTCTTATTTGGTGGGAAGATAAAACTCAAGAGGACATGAAGAAACATGGTAAGGACTTAACCTCTAGAATGATTTGGCTGCTGCCTTAAGGAGAATTTTATACATTAGCATACATGCAAAATTCTGTAATGGACTGGAAAAACTTTATGCAAGGTAAATGACAAAGTGTGCAAAGCTATACTCAAGAATTTAGGATAAGAGCACTAATTTTTGGCGTAGATTTGAAATCTCAAGAAACTTTGCTAAAGTACATTGGAGGTTTTCATAATTACCTATGGCATACTATTCTGATATTTAATCCTTCAAATTTAGATGAAATATGTGAACAGGCCACACATCTTGAAGCAAGAGGGAAACATATTTTAGAGGAGCCAAGTGAGGATACCTTTGAGTGTCAAGAGAAAGGAAAGGGTAAGTTCAAGGGTAAAGGTAACAAGAATGCATCCATCAAGATGGAGAAAGAAAAAGTCACATGCAAGCACTATTCCAAAGATGGACATGATGAAGATCATTGATGGAAACTTCATTCAGAGATGAGACCCAACAAGCGTAAAAACAAGGAGAAGGAAAAGACAACTTCAACAATAACATATGATTTAGGTTCTGATTCCAAAGATGAAACAAATATCATTGCAATAGTACTCAAGATGATGAAACAAGAATTGAGCTTTTCCATGTTAGATTTATTTTAAAGCATACCAAGATTGATACCTTATTTGATAGTGATTCACAAACAAACCTTATTTATGAAGACTTAGTCAAGAAGTTGAATTCAAAAACCATTCCTCATCCAAGACCTTATCCTTTAGGTTGGATATGTAAGAATGAAAATTTATAGGTGACGAGGAAGTGCATACTTAGATTTGCAATAACTGCAAAATTTCTTGATAAAGTTGAACTTGATGTTGTTTCGCTTGATATTTAGGGTATTGTTTTGAGTAGCCCATATCTTTATGATAGGAGGGAAATATTTCATCGCCATGAGAATAAGTATCACTTTTTCAAGAATTGGATTGAGTACACCTTTAGAGCACATATTAAGAAGATGAATTCATCTCTTATGCATGCTGGAAAAATGAAGAGAATTGTGAATTCTAGTCAAAAATTTTCTTTGTTAATGTTCAAGCATCAACATGTTCTGAATGAGGCCTTTCAAGGTGATGCATCAAATGAAAACTCTGATTTCATTAAGGTTGCTAATGGTTGTGATAAGATGTTTCAAGAGTATAACATGTTTCCTTTAAAAATAGTTAAACAAGATGTGGTAAAATTGCAGTAGCATGTATCATTGTTGAGCAGTGATATGTACAAGATGCCAGTGCAAGAGAGTGCAAAGGTCAAAGAGCAAGCATCAAAATAATTTTATAAAGAGGGAATTGGGTTCAAAATTTCTTCTTGTGGGTTTCACAAAGAATTTTCTTTAAAATGGGATGCTGCATGGTGATGGCAATCATATTTGGTCAAGAGTCGTTCCAAGCATAAGGCGAGACATGCTAAACATCATCATGTAGATAATGTTGGAGGTGAGAAGAATTCCAAGTTGTTTAAGTTTACTTTGATTGAAGACCGAGGGAACATGTTTGTTTCTTCAAGGACAGTTTGTTGTTTTGCAAATTTTGGGAAATTGCAGCAAGAGGGTATCTACAATAGCAAGGCAGGGTCTCCAGAATCAAGGGAAAATACCAGGTTTCATCAAAAGCTCAAATTGTTGAATTCAGGAAAATTCTAGTGGATTGAGACTCGAAGGGTAAGGGGTTTGTACCCGCATCCAAATTCCAGTAATGAAATAGATTTTGGGGTCAAAAAGCTTATAATGGTTGTTGGAATCATGTTTTCGTTAGACCAAAACCCACATACTTTAGTCTCTGCTACAATCGCTAGAGATAGGATCCACGAGAGGCGGTTAGTCCATGTCGCGAAACACACGTAGAGCGTTGAACCCAATGTCCAACAATATCCCCCCCAACACGAGCTGGGTGAGTTTTGAGCTCGAGGTCTGTCACTCTAAAACCACTTGTTGGAATCATGATTGTCGTTAGGCCAAAACCCGCAGGCTTTAGTCTCTGCTATAATCGCCAGAGTTCGGATCCACGAGAGGCGGTTAGATAATGTCGCGAAACACACAGGGAGAGTTGAACCCAATGTCCAACAATGGGGAGGTGTGATCAGGTGCTCAAAATTATGCTACAAAATGAAAGTTGATAGAATGGTGTAGAACCTAAACAACTGTGTAGATCTCGTTTTCCTAAACCTGACGCAACTCGTTTCGTGGAAAAATAACACAGTATGCTCGCGGAAATGGTGTTTTGTTTGTTTTCCAAAACATGTAATTTTTTCAAAAAAAACTAACAGTTGATTGTGTATTTTGGGCCAATGGCAAGCTGCCATGTGGCCTCTCCTGTTTGGTCGAAAGATAAATTTTTTTTAGGCCAATCTGTCCTCACCACTTGTCTGAACCTAATTGGTTTTGGTTTTGTTGAACTTGGTTAGTCGGTTGGTGGCCAACTACATGCTGCCATGTGGCCCAATTGAAGGCTACCACGTCGCAGTACGGGGGCCACCAAAATTATTTTTAATTTTCAAACTGCACTACACTGGAATTGAAACCATGACCGCATATCTAGCAATGTCAAGCCCTAATTGCATGGGCTATGTTAAACCTTGTTTAAGTGATGTGAATAAATGTTATATAATGTTTATGGTGGGAGACTATGGGGTAGGGGCTAGGGCTTAGCCCCGACTCCCCCCCCCCCCCAACAAACTCACCATATGGCCATTGTAACGAGATCGAGGGCGCGGTGGAGGCCCCACTGCCCAAATTTTTAATTATTATTTTTAATTAACCATAATGTTATGGTTAAAAATGCATATTTTAGGTGTTATTGGGAAAATTAACCTCCCGACAATTTTTCCCGGATTTCCACCCAAATGGCGCTCAATTAGCGGATTATGGGGCGAATTTGTAGGACCAATCCAAATTTTTGGGAATTTGTGGTGCGGTTAGCAGCAAATCTAGAGAGGCTCATAACATCTTCAGTTTTTAACCAATTTCGGATTAGAAAGAGGTTAGACAGGAATTTTTTGGTATTCTGAAGTTGATGGAACATATTTTGGAGCCATTTGAGCACTGAAAATGTATGTAATCACCGTTTGAGCATAATGAAAGAGAGCCAAGCCATTGGAAGCTGGACCAAGGAGATGTAGCCCAAGAGGGGTGAACTCCTTCATCACTTGATGTGTTGTGATTATATTTATGGTGTATTGTCTATTGTTTCTTCATATATTAGAGTTTATTTTCATGCTTTATGTGTTTAAAAATTAACATAAAATCTAAAAAAAACTCATTTGTAACACTTGCAATTTACAAACCCTCAAGCAAATTTGCGTTAATACCTCATACAGATCACTTCGTAAGCTACCAAAGGAGTTTTGTTAGGACTTCATAGAATACTTTGAAAGAAAAATAATTCCCATAAGCAGGAGAACAAGATGGTTCTTATTGAGCTAGGTTTTGGTAGAGGAAACCTTGGAGAAGTAAGATGGGGATAATTTTTTGCAGAGCTCGTCTAGAGTGGAAAGCCAGAGCTGAACGAGGAATGGAGTATCAGAGTGGAATGGTTTTTCATTACCTTAACGTCATGTCCTAGCTGCAGAACAGTTTGATCATTGAAGGGCATATCCACGGTCATAAAGGATGTCGCTTGCCATACCATGGTACTGCCAGTTGTCGGTGCAATGGATTGAGAAGGTTCCACGAAGATCAAGCAAGTGATCGAAAAAGTGGATTCCAATAATGGATACTTGGGAATGTTAGTTAAGGTGGAGATCCCACCGCTTTTCACATGATAGGAATGGATACATAATATCTTCCATCGATCAAATCCATACGGATAAGGCTAAACATCAAGTGAAATTAAATTTTCGTTAATGAGACAGATATATTCCACTCTAATATCCCATGAATATATATATATATATATATATATATATATATATATATATATATATATATATATATATATATATATATATATATATATATATATTTATATATATATATATATATATATATATATATATTACATCATCAAAAGGTAATAACAACACACACACACACAAACACACACACACACACACAGATATATATATATGCAAGTAACTTATTAATACCTTGTGAATATTTAATAAAAACTACTATGTTAATAACTATATGGGTAAGTTAAAATATTTTTTTTGTTTGTTTATATGGTGCGACATGTTACAAGTGGTATCAAACCATGGTTCCAATACTATGGCCTGAATGAGAAACTGTAGTAATGATGAGTGTATTGAACTATGCACAACGAAGGAAAGCAGAAAAGAGAACAGGTGACAAAATACAATGAGGAGAGAATTTGGAGGTCAAATTTCAACTAGGCCAGTAGTGGGCACATGCTCCATGGAAAATCCTAAAGCAAATTTGGAAATGTGGGTGCAATTGGGTGTAAATTAAAAACACAAAACAAGTCAGTTATATAAGAACAATAACACCAAAAAAAGAAGCTACTTGAGATGGTTCAACAATTGCAAGCTAAAATGGTTCGAGTAAGGAAAAAAAATGAAATATTAATACCTAAACATGAATTAATTTTAAAAAGCCTTTCAAACAAGAAATATCATCGAACGTATCAACCAAGTCCTAAACATGAAACATGAGATGAAGGGGAGCAACAACAACAACATAGCGAGGATAATCCAAAGAAAATTCATACACATAGAAGTAATAGAAAAAAATATGACAATGAGGAGGAGTCATACAATGTTTCAGACCAAAGAAAAGTAAAGAAACAAAAGATGGAGTTGTAGGGGAGTTCAGAAATATTAAACCCCAATTTTTTTATGGAGAAGCAGAGGAAGCTTTTGAAGCTTGTATCATCAAGATGAATAAATATTTTCAGGTTTACGAATACAATAGTAACCTCAGTGCCAGACTAGTCACTATCAACTCCAAGGAAAATCCACCTTGTAGTGGGAAAAGGTCAAGACGGTACATGTGATAGAGGAATAGAATGCGATGCAGGAAAACCCTACAAAACCCAGAATCTCTCCAACACTATGCATATAAAAATGAATCTCAATAAATGCCCAAATAAAACTCTAAATTAGGGCAATTCAACCACTTTAATTCACAAAAGCTCTACAAACATATGGTTATAAAACCATTACATAATAGAAGTTCCCTTTACCTTCCCCTTATGGTAATGAAACCATACACAACCGGATTTCATTTAAACGCCGAAGCTCTACTTGTGTCAACTCTATGGTTAAAACCATGCTTCATAAAACCTTCAATCTTTATGAGCGCCCTTGCCTTTTTTAAACAAGCTTGACCTTGTTTAATCAAACCAAATCATATGGAATTATACATTCCAACATCAATAATTATTACATGCAACTTTCTCGACTTTAATTAAAGTGCCACGGTTAACATATAACAATATTCAACTCTCAGCCCATAACTTACCTCCTCCGCGCATTCGCACCAGTGCTACACCATATGCGTTCAATTCTTATATATATTTGGCTAGCTAATATTAAAATTCCAATGCCTACAAAAACATAAGTATATGCCGAAACTCACCTTCGTTCTTGGGCCATCATTTTCATTTTTATTCAATGCACAGTTCCAACAGGCTCCCTTCTACGACTCAACTTCCACCATGCCACTATTCGGTTATCGCTTTTGTGCCTTCCAGTTCTTTTCACACAGTTTCTTCAATGACCTCGACCCTCACCAGGTCGATTCCATTTCAAGGCTCAAACCAATTCCATCAAATCCATCATGGCTTGTATCCTCCGCTTTGGCTCTGCGTTTAACTTAATGGCATGACAACAAATTGACCTTTGAGATTACGCCTTCTCTGATGTGGTGGATTGGCTTCCACGATTTTAATTACAGTCAAACCGATCTAACAACGCTCCCACGCACAGTTTCGAATGCCAGTTCGATTTTTTAATTCACTCAACACAAATTTTTCAGCGCTAAGAAAATAAAGATCGATCCCTCTTCAATTTCATTATAATAAAAAAAACATGGGAATCGATCCACAATTTGATCTGGCAATTATAAACAGATTTTATTAAACGGACTATACAATTTCAAAACCTGCCCAATCGAATTCCATTCGATTTTATACCACCCGCTCTTTAACTCTTTGTAACGTCCAATATTCAACACTGTTGAAGCCTCTTAAACATATTCAACTGCCTCTTTGATCCTTCAAAACGCCCTCCCACGACATGTTCTCTTAATAATTCGAACTCACATCGCTGTCCAAGCAAATGTGCCAATACCAATTTCGCTTCAATCCTTCCTTACAGTGAAAACTCTGCTTATGTTAACCCTGTTCCTCCGCATTAATGCTGTGGCTTCAACGCATTGAATCGATGCCAATCCATGCAATTAGATTTCCCTATCGATTTCACTCAGCAATTCTTGACAAAAGATTATATCAATAACAACGAATTCTTGAAAGAACAACGCTTTGCACCTAGTTTTTGACTCTATACACAAAACCGTGGACTTGAATATATTTAAAAAAAAACCAACCATTCACACAAATATTCATGCCCAATTCAATGCTTTTTACCTTCCACAAGTTTGCATTATGGTTTTAACCATATCACATCGATTTATTCAGATCGAACCACCAATCCTTTATAAATTTGATTCATTCAATTGCATTCAAATTCATAAACAACAATCTCATAACCATATAATGGAGATTAACTCAAAATCAAATTCCTTTATTAGTCACGCAAACCTTACATGGCGATCTTCCTTCTTGGCCTAATTTTCAAATCATTGGCCCTTTACAAAAGCCCGTAGGCTTACAAACTTTGTTGTCCAAACCTCACCTCTAAATCTCTCTATTCTTCCTGATCTATTTGGCCTTTGAGGCTCATTAATTTATACAAATTGAATTGAACCAATTTAGGTTCAAATCCCTTTAATCACTCAACAAAGTCCTCAAATATCTCAACACCCCTACGATCTAGATTTCTATCACTAAAATCTTGAAACTAAATCTAACTTAGGCTCATAATTAATTCTAAAATATCTCAAGTCTAATTTCTCTCATGTTCTCCAAATTATTTTGGGAAAATTTACAAATCCTCACATATAATTAATTAAAAACATCATTTAATCACTCAAAAATCTCATTAATATTTACATAGAATTAATATTTCCTCACAAACATGAGACCCCTAGGTTTAATAAAAATACAAAGTAATTTTCCGAGCTAATGCTCCTAGATCAGAATGTAACCTAGGAGGAGTTTCAAAATAACTTTAAAAACAAGTACTTAACATAATGATTTTACGATGAGAAGGCTAAGGAATTCCATGACTTAATATTGGGACAGATGAACATGGATGAATATGTAACTAAATTTACCTCCTTAATAAGACATGTGCCTTATCTTCGGGAAGAAAAAGCTAAAAAGAAACAATTTCTAAGCACTCTACCTGTGTTCATGAAGGAAAGAATAGAATTCGATAGTACAAAAACCATGGATGAAGCAATCCAAAAAGGTTGAATGTATTACCAACAGACAAGGCAGAAGGGAGAGATAAGTAAGAATTGGTCTCAAAATAAGGGACAAAATAATTTTTAGAACAATAGAGGTACTAAGTGTGAAAACTTCAGAAGCTAATAGAGGACCCCAGTAAGAAAACAGTTTGGGAAAAGTGAACAAAAACACAGATGGCAAGTAGAATATAGGCCTACCAAATGATCCAACATGTCAGAACCCAGTCAAGCACAGAAGCCCACTTTACAATTTTGGGGTGGTGGGGAACCTCACTACTATAAAAAGTATCCCCATTGTGCCAAAACTGAGCATACCTCTAATATGTAAGAAGCATCAACGATTGGGGAGAGAGTGAGGAGCATGCCAAGGATCAATGATGCATTGGAAGACCGTCAAGAGGACTATCATCCTACTATGATTGAGCTAGAAGTTAATGTATTTAACCAATCTGTATCTATTCTAGTAGATCTTAGTGTAATTCTGAGTTACATCAGTTCTAATATAGTGGAAAATTTTTGTTTGCAAACCCAAAAATTTAAAAATCCCTAGCAGGTGCAACTAGAAACTGGATCCAAGAGAAGGTTAAGTGCCAAGGTAACAATTTGTTCCATGGAAGTAGGAGATTAGCACATAAGTGTATAACTGAATATATTTCCATTTTGTTCTTATGATTTGTTGCTTGGGATGGAATGGTTGGAAGGACACTAGTCCTTAGTAGATTGTAAGAAGAATCCAATCAATATCCTTGTTGAAGACGAGTCTCGACAAGAGATCCAAGGAATTAGAAAACCCATGAATTTATGTCCCATTAGCACCTCTCAATCAGGGAAATGTATCAGGAAAGGATGCACGGTTTATGTGATTCAAGTGGGGTATTCCAAATCCAAATATAATATTGTTGCCCTAGAAAACATACCCATAATTCATGAATTTGTTGATGTATTTTCTGAAAATATACCAGGATTACCTCCAAAGCGTGATATTTATTTTACCATAGAATTAATTCCTGGAGAAACTCTAGTACCCAAGTCCCCTTATCGCATGAGTGTGCATGAGCTAATTGAGCTTAAAATGCAACTTCAAGAATTACTTGAAAAATGATATATTAAGCCTTGCATATCACCTTGGGGAGCTCCGGTGTTATTCATAAGAAATAAGGATGGCACCTTACGAATGTGCATTGATTACAGACAACTTAATAAATTTACCATTAAGAATAAATTCCCTTTTCCCCAGATTGATGATCTATTTGACCAAGTCAAAGGTGCAACATTTTTTTCTAAAATCGATTTACGGTCGAGATATCATCAGATTTAGGTAAAGGATGAAGACAGATGTAATAAAAGTTTTAGAACTTGTTACATGCATTATGAGTTCATGATTTTGACTTTCGGATTAACCTATTCACCTGCGACTTTTATGAGTTTAATGCACAATATATTTCATCCCTACCTAGATAAATTCATTCTAATTTTTATAGACGACCATCAATTATATGCGAAATTGAGTAAGTGTAATTGTTATAGAGATCATATTCAGTACTTGGGACATGTCATTTCAGCATAAGGAATAACAATCGATCCTGAAAAAAATCAAGACCATCATGAAGTGGACGACACCCAAGAATGTAGTTGATATACAATCCTCCATTGGTCTCGCAGGGTATTATCAATGTTTCATTAAAGGATCATCTCGAATTGCAGAAAAAGGGAAGAAATTTTAATTGGACTAACTGTCAACAAATTTTTGAGAAATTAAAAGATTTATTGACTACTTCTCCTGTACTAAAGATTGTTGATCCAAATAAGAAATGTTTAGTATGTACAAATACATGTCAGGAAGGGGTGGGGGCAGTATTAATACAATATGGTAAAGTGATCTCTTATGAATCACGAAAGTTGAAGGAATGAGCAAAGATATTCTACTTATGATTTGGAGTTAACTGATTTGATTCATGCACTAAAAATATGTAGACATTACCTTTTGGGAAAAAGGTTTCTATTAAATATTGATCATAGTAGTCTAACAAGTTATTTCAAACAACCAAATTTAAATTCTCGTCAAGCTAGATGGAGTCCCTTCCTTAGTGAGTTTGAATTTGATATTTAACACTTAAAAGACAAGGAAAATTGTGTTACGAATGCATTAATAAGGATGATGCATTGCATCTATGAATTTTGTTATAATATGATAGAATTTATATTTCAATAAAAAATTAAGGAAGCTTCCCAGAAAGATCCTGAATAAAAATTCTTATCGCAGCAAGCACAACAAGCTAGGAAGCAAGGAAAAAAATCCGAATATAAGGTGAGTGATGAGAAGTTATTGACCTTTAGGGGAAGAGTATATATTACTAACCATATTTCTTTAATGAAAATGATTTTAGATGAGTTCCATAGGATACCCTACTTTGCTCATCCTGGGTAAAAGAAAAAAAATTTCAACAGTTAAAAAGAATTATTTCTAGCTTGGGATGCACAAGGATATTGTTGAATACTTAACTAAGTGCATGGAATGTCAACAAGTCAAAGTTGAACATCAACATCCCGCTGGTCTTCTACAACCTATACCTATACCAGAATGGAAGTGGGAGGTTATTACGCTTGAATTTATCACCATACTACCCAGATTTAAGTAGCACAATGACTCAATAATGATTGTAGTAGATAAACACATTAAAATAACTCATTTCATTCCGGTACAGTCTAATTACAAAACAATTTAGGTTCTTGATATTTTTATGAAGGAGGTATTCTGATTACATGGTATTCCTAAGGTAGTTATCTCATATAGAGATGTAAAATTTAATTCTATATTTTGGAAAGATTTATTTGCAAGTTTGGGAACTCAAATTCAGTTCAACACTACCAACCACCTACAAATAGATTGGAAAATTGAATGTTTGAATCAAATAATGGAATATATGTAGCGGATGTACATTGTGTAACAACCCAATAAATGGAAGGAATATATACATTTGGTAGAATTTGAATATAATAATAGATACCATGAATCATTTAAGATTACCCCCTTCAAAGTGTTGTATGGAAGAAGATGTAGGACACCTATAAATTCAAGTAGTCCTGAGAACAAATTAATGCTAGGACCCGAGATGCTGGAAGATATGGAACGAGAAGTGAAGAAAATTTGACAAAATTTAAAACCTGCCAAAGGCAGAAAAAAATATTACACTGATCAGAAAATATCGTATCGAGAATTTGAAGCCATGGATTATGTATATGTATGAATCAAGCCTAATAAAATCACCTTGATATGGTCTAGTTGTGAAAACTTACCCATTGATTTTGCGGTCCTTTCCAAATATTATAAAGAATTGGACCAATGGCTTATTGGTTAGCCTTAACTAGTCACATACAAGTACAACTTGTATTTCATTTATCGTTATTAAAATGGTACGTGCATGGTCACAGGCATGTGGTTCATTGGTAGAATGTTCAGGTAATAATGTAATTACTTTCTTTGATTTGAGTGTAAATGTTTATAAAAAATAACTTTTTTGTTGATGGTAACAGGTCAATCCAGATGGAGATTTCTTGGTATAACCTTAGGACATCCTCGACCAAAGAGAAATAACACGACAAAGGTGAGCCATCATCCAGGTTAAAGTTCAATGGAAGCACTTTGGCTTGTAAGAGGCTACTTGGGAAGATGAAAAAATCATGTGAGAAGCCTATCGGGAATTTTTTCAAAAAGCTGAAATAAACACCAAGGATGGTTTTATTCCTCAGGAGGGGAAGATGTAACACCCCAAGATGAAACTAATATTACAAACGTTTAATTTATGGATATTTGAATTAGCAATTTTAAGGCTGGTAAATGAACGTAGTAAAAATTTTAAATTAGTTTTTTTTTTAATGAATAATAATTATGTTGAATAAAATTTAGAATCAAAAAGACTGATGAGGAAAAAAATTCCAAAATCCAGAGAAGTTAGAGGAATCAGAGACAATTACCTTCTCTTCTATAGATAAAAAGGAATATCAGTGAAGAGATGGGATTATGTTCTAAAAAAGGAAAAAAGGAAGGAGTTGGTGTAATGGGAGGACGTTGCTTAAGAGGTATCTAGAACTAGACATGAACCAATGGAACCCTGACATAGACAAAAAGTTTTGGCTAGACTGAGGTCCCGATGCCTAACTCTATTTTCTAAATGAAAAAAAAAATGTTTATTACTGCTCTAGTGAGGAGCTCACGGGGAGAAGAGGACGTAATAGCCCTTCTCAAGGTTGGGTGGACCCTAATCAGTCTGAACGAATTCTAAGATAAGTACCATACTCACCCATAAATATATTTTATTTTATCAAATTCTTAGAATCTATGTGTGAATATTGGTTTTCTGACAAATATTCATGATATGTGATTTGTGAGTGAATATCAGTTACAATTAACTACTTATTATTCCTGTGTGAAAATTATTTGATGTGGATATCAATGATACACTTATGAAAATATTTTCTATCCCTATTGGGGAAGGTAGCTAGTTAACTACTGTAAATTAAGTAAGGATTGAAATGTTACTGGAAAAATAAAATATAGCATGATGACAGAATTGTGAGCATGATTACGTTGTACAATCTTTTGAGACAATTGATAATCCTGTGAAATACGTAATGTTGTGGACTTGTTCAATGTTACTGGGTATATAGTCTATATTTATACTTTATTATAACATGCTCCAATACTCAGTGGGTCACGTACATCATATTCCCAAATCGCCATTCAGAGGATAAAACGTGGCAGGACATGTAAAGGAAAATACAATGAATTGGATTTTTTGTACTCATAAATCTGAATTGTACACCAATGGCATTTTTGGGATTGCGGTACACAATGGAAGAGGGTTGTTCTGGCTCTGGATTTTATGCATGTGGAGGTACCTAGAAAGGAGGATATGTGGCTTTAAACATATATACACCCTCTAACCAACAAGAAAAATGTGTAGTGACCAATATGGAATAAATGGAAAGACACCAAAAAAATTTAGGACCTGGCCATTAGAAAACCCAACAATCTAGCCATGTATCCTATAATTTGGGTCAACAGAGTTTGTGGAAATCTATGTCCTATTTTGGTCTTACGAATAAATTCATAAACTAAAGTTCCAAGAATTGTAAAGTAAAAACTGAGAACATAGACATACGTTCATCCTGAAAATACACATGCTATACTAAAAAACAAAGATATGATATTTCAATAACAATACAAAAGGAGATGCATCTATTAATAAAGAACATTATGTATTTATTAGCAAAATACATGAGGGATATCAAGAAAAAATAGATAATTATCACATTAAATCGTAAAGAGATGGAACCACATAATAAACTCACAATTCTGAATGCATAGATAATGCCAAAAAACCAATATAATTTTGAACTGGAAAGCTTCAAAAACAACCTTCTATGGAATAATCATTTCCTATAAAAAATTCCAAAGAAAACCTTAAACAAATTAAGAGGAGTAGTTTCACAGTTTTGAGTGAATTTGTTTTCTTCCAAAATTTCAAATATACCATTACAAAGATGTAACCTTAATCATGGTCTTAACAAAAATATTTATACAAACTTGCCATCAACATACAACTATTCTAGCCTAAGATCGATAGTCAACAAAGAAAGACACATTTCATATATTACCATTAATAATGTAACGTAGGAGCCTAAACATGATATGGGTATCTTGACCCCGATAAGAGAAGAACTGAGGGTTTCCTAGATAGACCTACAACATGAAGGAGAGGGTTTACCCTTAGCAATTTGAAGAGTTATTGCAGGTCAAAGTAAACTCAATGGTAGTGTGCTACGTACTTGGTAAAGGATGACAAGGTGGAGGTGTAGGGAAAAGGACATGCATTTTTCCTGGTGCCAGAGGTTTGTATCCCTGCAATGTTAAAGAGAATTTAGACACAAAAATACAAGAATATGCAATAACAAATTTTTTCACAATGGTGAGCACTAAGATTTACATGGTGGACCATTTGGAGGACCCTGTTTCCAACAACATGTTAGGGTCCTATGATTCATAGGATCAATTGATGACTATTGATTTTCATATGATGATATTGTAACTAATGTTTTATTCTATAAATTATTTCTAAGAAAGAAAATAAAAAATATTGCAAATATAAATGCAGCATTAGAGGATAATTAAACATGTTTTAGAATAAATTGATCCTGCGTTTAATAAATTAATCCTGTCATTTAAACATGATTAATAATTTTTAATAATGCATTTGGCGCTAAAGTTTTTATTTATATAATAAATTTAGAATATGAAAAAACTGATTTGTCGACTTATGGTATAGTGGGTGCATATTCCAACCACCAAGATCTGCCCCGCCCGAATGAACGGTGGGGAATCAATTTCGGCGCCCCTAGTCCATTCTACCTTTATCAACAATGTTGGGGGGGGGGGGGGGGGTTCGAAAAGCGTGTTCACTTTTCCCAACCCCATGCTATGTGGTGAGCACTCATCATTTCGCACCCCACTCCCTGCTCAATACCCCTTACCACCTACCTCCCCCTCTGAAAAACACCATCCCGCTCCTGCTCACGCTGAATGTTAACCCTCCTTCATTCCTGCACCACGTCTCGTCCCCGCCATGCTCCTACATCATTCCCTTTTATCCCACTTCCTGTCTGCCACCTCACTCATGCGGACCCCGCTACCCTTTTACCATATCAACCTCCCATCTTCCACCTCACTCATGCAGACCCTGCTATCCTTTCACATGTCACACCGAAGGACTCCATGTCACCTCCTGCCTCCACATCATATATCCATTTCAGCCCACTCCCACCAGATCAATAGTGAACATTGGAAATTAAAGTTAGGATAGAGTTGGAAAAATGGCCTTTTAAAACTATGTTTTTTCCTATACAACAAAGTAATTTCAAGCATGGTTTACAAACAAATGATAAATAATTTCGCAAAATCGAAAGAGGGTTTTGTCGAAAATGGACCCATTTAAATAAAACTCTCTCAGTTTTCTAAAAACTATTATGGTTTGGGATATTCGAATGAATATTTGAAGGCATATTTTCCATAAATTTCCTATTTTTAGCCATTTTTTTCAAATGCAGCTTTTGAACAGGTGGAAATGAATTTTGAAAAACTGAAAAAGGTTTTTGTTGGTAACCTATTTTTTTACAAAAACCTCTCTCTGTTTTTACACAACTATCTTGGATTAAGATATGGAAAGGGATCATTGGACCCTATTTTTTAATATTTCGCGAGGAAAAAGCTCATATACAGTTAGTGACTTGGATGCCACCTAATCAAATCAGACTTGCTATCAAATTCGAATTGTTGTTCCTTACAACCAGAAATCCTGAAAGGTAGTGCCATGAAGCTTCGAGAGTTGTATTTGTTCTATATTTTAGTTCTATTTGTGTAATACAATTTTGAGATATTTGTAATAAATCTTGATATTTCCAATCAAAATATTTGGTGAATAATTTATATAAATACTTCATAATTTGAAGTAATAGAGGTTGGGACTTGTAATGAGTAAGAGTACCATTCATTGTAAAGTTTTTCACTCAGTTCAAGTGACCTTTTTCTTAGTACAAGACAATCTGTTTCAGGATTCCTATGTCATATTAGTGTGGTGAAGTGCTCCTTACTGTAATATGTTTTCTCTATTTTCATATGTGTTTCTTTTCTCTATTGTTTTAAAGAAAATTAAGTTCAGGATTTTTTTTAAAACACCTTTTTCTGGCTTAAAGAAATATAGATTTTTTCTCCTAAATTTTAACTATATGATTCAGGTAACAATTCTATATATATAAAGTGAATCCTAATCTCTTCTTCCTTCTCCATCTCATAAACTACAAGGATCCAGTACTATGCCTAGCTTTTCCTGTTGCACTTAAGCTTGATTATTTATGCATTTGATTATCTTAAACTCTTCTGACTCCATTTCCCAATGGCCTTCACTTGTTGTTCCAACCAAACCAATTCGAAAACCAAACTCTAAACTTTCATAACTATCCTAATATCTCAATATAAACATATATAAATTTGATAGAGAGATCCCTCTCTGGATTTGAAGCACTAGCTTTTGATCTAATGTGGTTTTGTGGTTACCTATTCAATTTCCTCTTTAGCCTAGGAAAATTATGGAGTGCTAACATAGGGGTGACTCCAATAGGGATCAAACGATTTCATATTCCCCGAGAAATATTATTAAATTTCAGATATGATTACTAGTGGTGGAAAATAGTCAGACATATGAAGACTGAAACATTCACTTAGCGACTCCATGTTCAGGAACCCAGAGCTCAAAGCTTTCATGTCAACTACATTGACCAAAGAATTTAGAGCTTAAATTTCACAGCCAGTTTCTGCATTAGTCACTGTTGTGGTGTGCTTGATGCATGTATGTACGAAATCACACTAGTTTAAGGGGTGTGGTTTACCCCTTTAAACTATTGGTAATAGGCAGAAGGAAGTGGAGTCGGTGAGCATACTATATATAATAAAAGCATGAAAATGTAATCTAAAAACTAAACTAAAAATAAACATAAATAAATAGAAGCTTTGAACGAGTCAAATGACGCAATAATGAAAATGATGGCTCTAGGCTTTACCCTCTTACCAAAGGGCCCCTAGACAATGGTTCTAGGTCCCGATGCAAGGATTTTTTATCCCAAGCTTTCCTCAGTGTAGTCTCCCTCTCTCTCTACTGTGTGGACTGAGCTTGTTGGGTAGCCAACAAGTGAGTCCCCTCTGTCTTCAGCTCCAGGTCACACACTGCTGGTATTTCTTGGGAAATTCTAGTCAGCATAACAATGTGATCACCCATTCTGTTAGTCATCAGTATTTTTTACCTGTTAGTGATGACTATATCCATAGCTGAGTTTTCTAGAAGCTGAATTCCATGTGTCGATCTGTCATCTAGAAAACCCTCATAAAACTTTTTTCGCCCTTTTACTTATCAGTCCACCCATGTCAAAGTCAAAATCCATTATCACTATTTTTTCTAGTTCCAGCCCCCTAGTCTGTCCATCAGCTCCGAAAGGAAAAGTCCAAGTCTATTGCAAAAGTCTCCCCTATGTTAGGAAGTGGCGCTTTAAGGCATCTCACCCTTGGCGATCATCAAAAATCCAAAAAGCCTCCATCTGTTACAGACCAACCATGACTGACCTCCCACTCCGCAAATAAAATTGACAAACAGCTCTAAGTCGCGCCACTTATACCCCTAGGTCTCAGCACTGCAGGAACCACAGTTTCAAGCTGATTAGTAGGTGTTTCACAATGTTTTATGGATTCTGCAAAGAACAGGAAATACAACTTTATCTCAGGAGAAAATTCTTGAATCTACAGTTAGAGGAACAGCTACTTCTAAATGTATCATGATCCTGAGATATGTCTGCAAAACAGAAAGTCACTCATCAAGACCTTGCAGTTTTCCTTCCAGTATGAAAATCACAGTAAGAAAAGGACACCAATGTCACAGCAAACTGGTAAATTGTCATGGCCCAGAACCTCCTTCATTTACAAGCAGAGGGTTAGGGCGCCTCCTTCATCTACAAGCAGAGGGCGCTGGCCAGTATTGACTTAAAGGATTGCAGAAGCCCAGGTTTGCCTTTTACTGAAAAGTGAAACAACAATTCCAGGTTTTCTGAGTGAGTGATGATCATAACAGGGATAGAGCCTGAAATATGCAATTTCAAAGGAAAACAGAGTTTGGTCTCATAAAGGAGGTCATTTGAAGTTTCCAAATTATGTGAATTGTTAAACTTTAGAAAGGCAGGTCATTAGTAAAAATTCCAATCATAAGCAGCCTGCTTGTCCACAAGATCAAATTGAAGAGGCGCTGACAAAACATGTCATTACACAGGCAGAAGGAAAGGTGTTTTGTTTTTCAAAAGGCACTAACCTCCATAGTCACAGAGACTATCCTTCAAATAATTTTTCATGAGATGACCAAAACAAATGATGACATTTCAGTCACCCTCAGAGCAGTACAGTGAGACAATGACATTTTGGCTAGGGTTTTTCTGAAGCATAGTGGTGATTGCAAGCAGAGGTGACAGTATTGATGTTATTTTTAATTTGGTTGCTTACCATCATAATCCAAGCAAATCCTTGTCATGCAGCATTATCAAATAATCTCTAGATACTTTGCTCAGTAAAGGGCCTCCTCCATTTATGAGCAGATGGCCAAAGCATTGCAGGTTGTTGAAAACTGATTGATCTAAAGTGCAGTGGAAAGATACAAAGAAAGTAAATAGAAGTCATTTCACAGGTAAAAGATAGGGTTTATGATTCAAAAGTATTGTTTTTCCTATGGAAATGTCTGTCAAATTATACATATAGTGGACAGGAGACAATATTGATTATATGCAAGTCATTGATACAAAAAGGGCAGTTTACTTAGAGGAAGAGGCCACACAGTCACCTCACTGTCCCATGCCAAGAAGTCTAAAGGGAGCTCCTTTTGAGTTAACAGAGAAATATAGTATGAAAGCATGCAACCGAAAGATGACACTTACAGTCCAGGGAGAAGCTTATAAATCACCTGGAAGCAGCAATTATCAAACAAATTGGAAGAACACAGGCCATCTCCTGTTAAATGAAAAAACAGTTGTCAAGGCTTTTCAAAATGCTCTTTGACACATTCTAAGTGATTTTCTTTAAATTATCACCAAGAAGGTAAAACAGTGGACAAAGTTGAGCTATAGAATGGTTCTATTACAAAAAGGTCAATGCACTGGTCAAAGCAAAATGATAATTGTTTCCAAGAGACCTGTTCTTCTTGCTTCATGATTTCCTCCTTTCAGAATATACATCACAAGTAATGGGAGGCATTTCAGGTTTAATTCCCAGGATGGACATGGTGAATAAGTATACCAGTTTATGTATAGGCAAAGAAGTTGTTTTCATAGACAGTCAGTGTCATGGATAGTTTGAAACAAAACAAGTTTCCAGTATTCAATAAACAGAGATGATATGAAGGTTGTGGAGCTATTTTTCAAAGTTTGAAAGTTCGGTGTTGAAATGTCACCCAAGGGACAGAACTGGAAAAAAATCACCCTTTGAACACCTATGCATAAGTAAAACAGAGTTCTGGCTTTTAAGCTATTTTTGTTTTCATAAAGGGGTTGGTCCATGAATAAACGGTCTAAAAGCATAGAAAACCTTCAAATACGTGCACAGATTATGAATCCAGTTTTGCAAATACACCAAGGTTGTTGGTAAAAAGGATCAAAAGGGCTTGAAACGCCTTACAAAGGCCAACCAAACAATTTCATTTTTCATTTAAAAACAGAAGTGACCGTTGCAGATTTTGAAACGATATAAGGGCAAAGTCGAGGGGGAATGTGCACTTTCAAAATCACAAGTAAAGTTTCCTCCATGTTCTCAGCACCACAGCAAAAAATACCGGAGCAAGTTTTAGCATTCTGCACACAGTTTCAGGGTTGAGCGATCGCGCGACGCGCCTGGAGGCAATTTTACACAGGCAGCCCGTGTACGCGGGACGCGCCTGTACAATCGCGCGACGCGCCTGTACACGGCGCCCGACTGCCCAACCCGACAACTTTTTCAGCGCCGCACTCCGAGGGATCAGCACGTCGCTCACCTTCTTTGACCCTGTTAAGCCATTCAACGCCTCCGGAGCTAGACTAAACTCGTCAGTGAGCCCCTCCATTATATTCTCAAGGTATTCCCATATGCATTCTCACTTCTTGAAACCAATTGCTAAGTGACATAAAGTTTTAAAAAACCCTGTTTGTTTAGCTATGGTGTGAGACAAATTGTCGAAAATTGACCTGGTTGATATATCAACATATATGTTAAGAAGATGCCCAGCAAGGTGAGGGTCAAAATTAGAAGAGTGGCTTGACCTCGTTTTTTCTGCTACATCACCATATCTGTCATTAGGCTATGTGATATTTCGAAGTATAAAACTGTGAGAAGATGTTAGTTATGGTATTTGGGGCACCTACAGGAAAAGTTGGTATTGAAGCTAAGAACAGCTTGTTTCACCTCCATTAGTCAAGGGACCAAGGGTCTTACACCTTCAAAGCAATCAAGGAGAAGAGATTAAAACTATAAACTACAGAAAGGGCCATTTATTCAGGAGTTTTTCAAACTTAACTGTTTTTTTCTTCAGGCTTATTTTGACACAAGTTAACTTTCAGATAAGGCAGATGGTTTTTCTACCAAGAACAATGTTTACATATTAAATAGAAGCTTGGATTGTGGGGAAGAAATGAGCTGCTACAGCCCTTATTAAAACCATGGAGCTTGTTTCAATACTGTCACCATTGTTCCATAAACAGTGAATTCGACTGTATGCTCACACCAGGGTTAGATTTATGAGCCTGTTGTTTGTTTAATAGAGTGACATACATATAAGAGAATAGTGAAGCTTAGTAAGAAAAGGGTTCTTGGTCAAGCAGAAAATTATAGTTTGAAGCTCCGGAGGAAGGTTGCTCACATTTCTCACAAAGGGACAGTATTCACTATATTTGCCACTTGTTTGCCTTTTGATTTTCTAGCCCGTATTGATGAATGGATATGCTTACAGAGTAAAGGTCTTTTTCTGCCAAAGCCTAAGGGTTATATTCATAAGAAACCCTTGATTGTTTTGAAAAAGAAATCTCACATAGCTTCTGCCTAAAAACTTTGTAGTCTTTTAAAGATCTGTCATCTTGGCTCAGGATTATGCCAGTGACTGTTTAAATGCATTAAGGGTTGTTTTCACATATGCAAGTTGGTTGGCTGTTGGCACTCTTATACAAGGCAGAGTTTTAATAATTGCAAAATCTCCCATGGGAAAAGAGTAAGAGGTATTGAGTGACATCTTAAAACTCACAAGAACAGGGTGATCAAAGTGTTGGAAATATGATGCAGAGTGTTGTCCTTGATGGCAACCCACTAAATGAAGATGAAGACATGCGACTGTTGACATGTGTTATTCTTGATGGCAACCCACCTAATGAAGTTATGCTTAACTTGTTGGTCCTAGTAAATGATGTAAATCTGAGGTGATATAATGTTTGATGCTGAGTGTTGTCCTTGAAAGGAAACCCATCTGATAAAGATGATGACAACTTAGTTGATGAAGTTGTGCTTGAGAGAATATGTTTCTGATAAAGAAAATATGATGTTTCTACAGTGTGTACAGAAGGCAATGAAGAAAGGAATTCAGAATGTGCTCAAAAATGATGAAAAGAGTATGTATCTTTGTATACGCGGATTGGCCTAAGGGAAGTCGCGTATGCACGCGGAAAATAACGTGCCAAGTCGCGTATGGGAAAAAGCGCTCAAAAAGTGCAAACCCAAGGGTAACCACCATGGTATTAACCCATTGTATTGGGTAATGATCCGCCTATTTGACCCCGTCCATGTAGTTTTGGGCTTATGGTATTGTTTTGGTCCATGGTATTGAAAAAGGGGGCTCATGGTATTGAAAAGGGTAAACCTATATAAGGAGAAGAAATTCATTGTGCAAATAAGGTGTGTGTGTGTGCAAGATGTCTGAGCTTGAATGAATACTTCTCTCTGAAGTATATCTGAATGGAAAGGGTTATACTTGAATGATAAATCTGAACTTATGATGCACCAATGATGAAGAAGGGGATCTAGATCTGAATTGCTCTTGTATTTGCTAGATCTGATTATGGAAGGCTTAGATCTGTGATGAGGCGAACATCTAGGCGAACATCTGTCTGAAGTGAAAAGGGTAAATCTGATTTGAACATCTGATCTGATGAAGTATGCAGCTCTGTAATCATTGAAGATCTATACGCTACTTCGCCGCGGTGGAAGCGCGTATACACGCGGATTCTCTGAAGAAAAAGCGCGTATGCGCAATAAAATATACACTGAGGTATATGCTGGTTTGTGTGGACGGAAGCGCGTATATACGCGACATCAGTGAAGTGAAAGCGCGTATGCAAACTAGGGTTTGCTGAAGCAAAGGGTATGAAATATCTGATCTGTTCTGCTGTGTTTCTGCTATCTGATCTGTGTTGTTAAGTATCTGTTGGTGATGTACGTTTGTGCTTAAAAGTTTGGAAAGGGTCCAGTCTGGAAATATGATGAAATGTGGCCTGCAAATATTGTTCTATTGAAGTGGTTGGATCCAGTGTGAAAATTGATGAAACGTGGTCCAAGGTGGTGCTGAGGGTTGTAGCCTTCAGTCAGGGGGTCGTAGCTCCCTTCCAGGTGAGGCTGGTAAACGAGATCGGCGGGTCGTAGCTCCCTTCCAGGAGAGGCTGGTAAACGAGTCAGGGGGTTGGAGCTCCCTTCCAGGAGAGGCTGGTAAACGAGCGCAGGTGGGTGCCTGCGTGCTGGTCAAGTCTGCGGCAGCACATATGTTGTAAGATGTTTTCTCTATAATAAAATATTGAAGGCTGAGCAACTGCAGCGGTGGTTTTCTCCCGACTTGGGTTTCCACCTAAAAATCCTGGTGTTCATGTGTGATGCTTTGTGTGATGATTTATTATGTTCTTACTGCACATGTTTACTGCTTATTGAATATCTGATGAATGAATGAAGGAATGATTTAAGTGAAGAATTAATGACATAAATAGATATCTGTGTATACGCGAGTTACGTAAAGGGTATCCGCGTATATACGCAAGTCTGGTTCAGGAAAGTAGCGTATGCGTTTTAGAAGCAAGAAAAAGTGAAAGTTTTGAATATGCAGTAAATACTGATTCACCCCCCCTCTCAGTATTTTTCCCAACAATTGGTATCAGAGGAGGTCCTTGTGTAGAAGCTTGATCGCTTAAAGGAGATCCGTCGCAATGGGAAGTCAAGAAGGAATAATTTCTATAAAGCCACCTATATTCAATGGAAGCAATCTGATATTCTGGAAGGTACGCACAAAAGCATATCTGCAAAGTCTTCGTGCAGATGTATGGGCAATCGTGGAAGAAGGTTATCAATACCCGGCAAGTATTCCTACTGATGCAGCAGAAAGAAAGAAGTATGAAACCAATGCCAAAGCAGTAAATGTTTTGCTGGGAAGCATGTCTGAATCAGAATTTGCTAAAGTGATGCAGCTACATTCAGCAAAAGATATATGGGATAAAATCATTCTGAGCTATGAAGGAGATACAAAGGTAAAAAATGCAAAACTCCAAACTCTTAGAATTGAATATGAAAGTTTGAAGATGCATAGTGATGAAAGTGTTGCCAGTTTCTTCCTTCGTCTAGATGATGTTGTAAATCGAATGAGAAATTTGGGTGAAACCAAAACTGATACTACTCTGGTTGAAAAAGTCTTAAGATCCTTGACTCCAAAGTTTGATTCTAAAGTCTCTGCTATTGAAGAAAGGCAAGATCTGCAAACTCTTACTATTGTTCAATTACATGGGACTCTGACTGCTTTTGAAATGAGACAAGGAGGTCCTTCTCAAGTAAGAGAAGCTGCGTTTAAGGCTTCTACAAAAGGAAAGGAAAAGGAAGTTGTCAAAGAATCTAGCTATATTTCCGATGAAGAAGAAGCAAATTTCGTAAGAAAACTCCAACTAGGAACTGGAAGATTCAAAGGTAAGCTTCCCTTCAAATGTTTTGAGTGTGGAAAAGTTGGTCATTATGCTGCAAAATTTCCTTATAAAGGAAAAGAAGTTGTAAAAAGGAATAAGAACATATCTAGATCCAAGAAAAGTTACTATACTAATGAAGATAGTGATGGGTCATCTAATAGTGAGGAAGATTGTGAAGAATATCTTAGACTTCTCATGGCCTTTGAACAAAAGGAAGAAAAGGATATGTTTGTGGATGCTCTAGAGGAAAATGATTTTCTTGAAGAAAATAATCAACTCAAAGTTCTCTTAGAAGATTGCAAAATTCTCTTAGAAGAACAAAAGATGATCAGAGAGACTGTTGAAAAGCAGCTTGAAGAAGCAAAGAAACATATTGAAAAACTAGAATGTGAAGTGGTAATTCAAAGAAAAGAAGTAGAGAAAGCAAAAACCTTGAATCTTAGATTTGCTAAAGGATCTGAAACCTTAGATGAGATTATCAAGGTACAACGTTCTCCTCTTATAAAGACAGGTCTGGGATATACCGAAGAATCTTCTCAAACTTCAGCACCAAACTATCTAAAAGCAGTTACAGGTGGTTTATTACATTCAGCCACTCAGCAAGGGAATAGAGGATCTCTACAGGGAAAGCAGGACCATCTCAATTCAAGGAACACTAACAGGGATAGCTCTCAAAGACACTATAACCAACAGGTAAACTCAAATAGAAGATTCCATGATCGCAGAAATTTCTACTTCAATGGGCAATGTTTCACTTGTCACAATTTTGGTCATAAAGCTATTCAATGTGTGGCATACAAAACCATCATGACAAGAGAAGCAAGAAAGAAAAGGTTGGATACTGAACCAAAGAAGAATACCTATAACAATTTTTCTCCTCTTCAAAGTGAAGTTGAATGTACTTATTGCAATAACTTTGGCCATGAAGAATCTGAATGCAGGAACAAGATCTAGCCTAAAGAACATGTTCCCTCAAGCTCTAAAGTGTGGAAGAAGAAAGAACCACCGGTTGAAAATTGTGGGATAGCATTATTTGCAGAAGGTGAAGAAAATCAATGGTACATCGATAGTGGGTGCTCAAGACACATGACAGGTGACAAAAGAAAACTTCATACTTATAATGCTCTAGAAAAAGAAAAGAAAGTTACATTTGGAAATGATACTCCTGCTGTAATTAAAGGAAAAGGGTCGGTATTTCTAAAAGAAAAGGTGAAGGCTAAAGATGTCATGTATGTGGATGGATTAAGGCATAACCTGTTAAGTGTTAGTCAAATGTGTGATCAAGGAGCAGAAGTGGTCTTCAGTTCCAAAGAATGTTTGGTTCGTGATCTTGATACAGGTAAAATCATTATAAAAGGAAAAAGAAATCCAAGCAACCTGTATGTACTAAACGGCATAGATCAATGTTACTTGAGCAAATCTTCAGAAAATTGGCTATGGCATAGAAGGCTGGGGCATCTGAGTTTCTCTCAAATCAACAAAGCAAGTAGACTTCAAGCTGTTCGTGATCTTCCCAAGGTCAATCTTCCGGAAAGTACCATATGCAAATCTTGTCAATTTGGTAAGCAGACCAGAGTACGATTTAATGCCAAAGAAGGATCATCAAGTAAACCTCTTGAACTCATTCACACTGATATCTGTGGACCTATGAGGAAAAATTCATTACGTGGGGAAGAATACTATATCTTATTTATTGATGACTACTCTAGAATGTGTTGGATTGGGTTCATTAAACACAAAGATCAAGCACTTGAAAAATTTCAGAGCTTCAAAGCATTGGCAGAAAATGAATTAGATCTAAAAATCAAGTGTCTTAGATCTGATCGAGGAGGAGAATATTCATCAAATGAATTCTTTGAATTTTGTGAACAACATGGCATTAAAAGACAGTTCTCTGTAGCAGACACTCCACAACAAAATG